>CACSLK010027801.1:561457-582974 GCA_902706635.1 Striga hermonthica
AAAAAAAAAATTATTATTAAATATAGATTTCAATGGTCAAATTAAATTCTGCTACTTTCTCATTCCACACACTGAAAGTTTTTTCTCACCTTCACTGCCACTTTGAAAAGAATCTTAATCTCAAGATCTTCAAAGGTATATTTATCTTTCGTGTAATATAAAATATTTTGGTCATTTGAATTTTCTTATTAACATGTTTATATGACTTGTATAATCTTGTTAGTGACTGTACCAATGGAGATGAATGCATTCTTATATGCAATATGTATATGCTGTCGTTAAGTGAAAATAATAAATATAATCAACAACATTGAGAGTTCATTGCAGGTGAACTGTTTGATGATTTTTGTATAAGAAAAATAGTCAACACTTGAGATAATAACTTGTGATCGTCTAGACGGTTATGTACCCTCGTACATACTTAACATTAGGTACCTCTTATATCACTATTAGATTGTCTCAAAAATTAATATCAACCATTAGATTCAATGTACGGGTTGGTACGGGACAAAAAGAATTTTGGTCCCCCACGTACCAACCTCGTACCGCCTTGTACTTTCAAAAAATCTATAATAGCCTTATTGTGGTCGAAAGAACTCCTCAGGGACGAGAGCCTGCTCCATCATTGTGGTCTACTCACCCACAAAACTTGTCCTCCTCCAACCGATGAGATCTTCGATCTCGTTCGGATTGAAAATGATCCAGGTAATCCTCAACCAGATTACTCGAATAGCTATGTGTTCCTTTGCTTCTCGTGTTGAATAATTTTCGATAATGTCAAATGTAATCTTCTCGTTGTTTCCTTACAGAGGTGCCCAGTTTTAATATTCCTCCTAGGAAAACTCCTCTAAAAAAGAAGACAGGGGCTACTTCTGGCTCGACCGGGGGCCAGGCTGAGGGGTCGACTACTTCCTCCGGGACTCGATCGGAGCCGCAACCACGGTCACCTGCGCGAGACTCCCTTGCCACCGCCGCCGTGTTCATGTGTGATTTTACACCATATTTATGTAGGATTTAGAGATTAGTCATTGCATTATTGGTGTATAAATTGCATATTTGTGCTTTAATTCTCTATTTGTTGGAAAAGTATTACACGTGTTTGTTTTGTAGACATTTCCACATATTTGTAGAGCTTGTGGCTATTGGAGGCGCACGTTGAGTACCTAGGACCCCCGAGATGATGAAGGATTGATGCACGGATGAGAAAAATGGAAGAAACGAGCAAAACGGACAAAAGTGTACATGCTGGGGTGTGACACGGGCAGTGACACGGGCATCATGCCCGTGTCACCTGACTGAATGAATTCGAAGCTGTTTATGCGACACGGTCTGCGACACGGCCAGTGACACGGGCAGTCTGGCCGTGTCGTGTGCGGATGCTAATTTTTAATTGTTGTCTTTTTGGATAAGGAGAGGACTTTTGGACATATAAAAAGGCATATTTACCTTATTTTGAGCCGCAGAACGTGAGAACACAAGGAGAAGAGCCCTAGAACACACAAGAGAAGCAATTGAGGAGCAAAAGGAGGATCAACTACGAAGGGATCAAGGAGATTGAAAGATCGACGAGATTCCTAATTTTTATTTCTTCTTTCCTCTTGAACTTTTATTGATCATGTCGATTTCTAATATGTCTGTGTGTTTGAATTCGAACATGAGTAGCTAGATTTATTTATTCTAAGACTTGGTAGTAGATTAATATGTTGGGATTTTGGATGATTTATTTATAATTGATTGTTTTTCTTTTGAACCCTATTCAAGTATTTTGCTCTTATTCCATGTTTAGAACTTGATCAATTCTTTTACATGTTTGACAATATTGTTCATAATTCGAGAGATGAGTTCAATATTAGGTCTTTAATACTTGACATAATTTACTTGCTTGAATCGAGAGATTAGTAGGTAATTGTGAGGAATTTAGATCTTTTAATCTATTTGGAGTTGAATTGCATGTGTTGAGTGGAGACGCTAATATATGTGATTTAATCTACGGTTTTATCGATCTCGAGAGGGACGATAGGCTAATTTGGTGATCATCTTATAGGGTAGATAAAGAAAATAGTTAATTGTGATATATCTGAAGGAACCCAACTGTTAATTGAACCCATAGTCTTAGAATCTACCATTCCCATATAATTCTTCTTAAGTGTTTTTCTAGTTGTTTTCTTGTTATTGATTTCTTATCTTTTAATTTATTTGCTTAGTTTAGTTAATCAATCTCATATTCGGTCGTCTAAATAAAATTGGCACTTTCATTATCTAGTACTTGATTAATTGGTTGTTTGGTCTCTTGGGATACAACCTTGCTTGCCACATACTACGAGCGAAGCCGTACACTTGCGGTCGAGCTTTAAAAATATAGGTGAACAAGTTTTTGGCGCCGTTGCCGGGGACTAATATAATTATTTATATCAATATTATGATAGGTAGTGTTGGTTTTAATTTAGATATTATTTGTGTTTTTTGCTAATATATATATATTTTTTTTTATGATGGATGAGGATGCGATAGACTATGACTGGCGCAATAATCCCAAATACTCGGAAGAAGATAAAAAGTGGTTTGAGGAGTGTTTGTTCTATCAGTTGGAAGAACTTAAAAAGGTTGAGTTGGAGTCGAAGCGTCGTAGGAGAGAACTCGAGGAAAGTGGCATTGGGTGTGATGAATGTGGTTTGATGTTGCCACATAAACCAGGGAATTGTCCTTTCTCTAGTTTACCTCCTATATCGCAAGAAGAGCTCGATTATATTCCTCCATGCTTTTTGTCGTTAGATAGTGCACCAGAAATTTTTATCGTTGCCGAAGAACATGAACAAGAGAAGGATGTCATCTTTAAAATATCCCCAAAAGTTATTCTCACTGAAGGGGTGGTTCAAGAAGAATTCTTTAATTCTAAATGTTTAAAAATTGAATTTGTCATTCCATATGATGAAGAGGTTGAAATCTTCATCCTGAAATTTGAGAGATATTGTGATGGTAAACTTGATGATTATGACGGGACCATGATGCTCTCTTATGGATTGAGTCCTTACTGGGAGAAAGTCAAACTTAAAAGGATGAGAAGATCATCAAAGCCCTTATTTAGAGTTCCCTAATAGACATTCTCGTCTGGCTGAAGACGTTAAACTTAGCGCTTATTGGGAGGCAACCCAATATTTACTGCTTTATTTTTTATTTTATTTTTTTTTAGTTAGTTTTATTTTTGTTTGTTTGATATTTTGTTTTTCTTTCTTGCAGAACAATACGTGGTGAGATTTACATGACGAAGGACATGCTTCGAGATCCATATCAACAATCGTCACCTCTCCGATAATGTTTTGTAAGTTTTCTCTACTTTTCTTTTATTGAAATTCTATTTTTCCCTTTTGTGCTTCATATAATTTCATTCAAGTTTGGGGGGAGATGTGATATTTTGATTTGAGAACTTTAGAGAGAAGATAACAAGATATCCTACGTTATCTTTGCATATCGTGTAGTTGCATGTTAGATTTTATTGCTTTAGCACGTTTATTGCTTTCTTAGGAGTAGTTGTAGTTGTAGTTGAGATCCTTTGATCCACCTTGATAAGTTCTTGTGCATATTTGATATATAATTCGGGCATAATGTGCTAAGTGATGAAATTTGAGAATTGATTGAATTGTGAATTTGAATGATTGGTTGATGCTTTTAATTCATGGATATATGATCATTGGTGAGCTTTTGAGCCTTATATTATGTTGTTGAGTGTATCGTTCATTGTTGTTGGAATTCTAGAACTTGCATTGGTATCTATATCGAGACCACATGGTATGTGCTTTTTGTGAAAATAATTTAAGGCATATTTTTGTTTAAGCCCTTTTGACCCTTTTAACTTACCGAATGATGTTTTTATTCCTTAGTTAACCATTTTGAGCTTTTGCCTATTTTATTTGAATGCCACATATTGAGCTACATCTATATTTTTCCTTGTCCCTACTTGAGCATTTAGGATTATATTATGTGAAGGGATGAGTGCGTTGTTGTGGTGTGAATGAAGAGAAGATGTAAATGGAAATGTTCTTTTGATGGGAAGTTGATTGAGGCCAATGAAAAAAAAAAATGAAAAAAAAAGAAAAAAAGAAAAAAAACAACCTGAAAAAAAAAGAGGAGTTTAAGATGGTGAAGTTGTGTATATAGTTAAGTTTTTGGTTTGGTTTGATTTTATATTCTTATATGGCTTGTGGATATTTGAGTGAAATGAGGTATGGATGAGTTGGGTTGATTATGATTGGTAGGTGATGAAATGGTGTAGTTCATGTTTTGTAGTTCTAGATGCTCAAGTTTTTGTCACTTTATTCATATATTTCCTACCCTAACCAAAGAGCCTACATTACAACCAAATAAAAAGTCCTTTTTGATTCATGAATTGCATGCACAATAAGTGGTGGAGATAGTAGACGATTTGCAAGCTTATGGTAATTCTTCAACATTGAATTGATTTGAGCGATTATTTCCCTTTACACTTTGGAGAGTGAGAGTATACACTTATTCGGTGAGGTATTTGTGGATTGAATTATTAACCATGATTTTGATGAAACATTCTTTTTGTTTAAAAATTTCGGAACTTGGCTATGTTACTTGCCCGATGCTTATTGAAAATGTGTTTAATGGACTTGGAGAGTGATTGTTTTTACTTGTGTGTTGGTAGGAGTTTGATGCATTGATCGGGACTATCAATGGTTTAAGTTTGGGGGTTTGTTCATGTGTGATTTTACACCATATTTATATAGGATTTAGAGATTAGTCATTGCATTATTGGTGTATAAATTGCATATTTGTGCTTTAATTCTCTATTTGTTGAAAAGGTATTACACGTGTTTGTTTTGTAGATATTTTCACATATTTGTAGAGCTTGTGGCTATTGGAGGCGCACGTTGAGTACCTAGGACCCCCGAGATGATGAAGGATTGATGCACGGATGAGAAAAATGGAAGAAACGAGCAAAACGGACAAAAGTGTACATGCTGGGGTGTGACACGGGCAGTGACACGGGCATCATGCCCGTGTCACCTGACTGAATGAATTCAAAGCTGTTTATGCGACACGGTCTGCGACACGACCAGTGACACGGGCAGTCTGGTCGTGTAGCGTGCGGATGCTGATTTTTAATTGTTGCCTTTTTGGATAAGGAGAGGACTTTTGGACATATAAAAAGGCATATTTACCTTATTTTGAGCCGCAGAACGTGAGAACACAAGGAGAAGAGCCCTAGAACACACAAGAGAAGCAATTGAGGAGCAAAAGGAGGATCAACTACGAGGGGATCAAGGAGATTGAAAGATCAACGAGATTCCTAGTTTTTATTTCTTCTTTCCTCTTGAACTTTTATTGATCATGTCGATTTCTAATATGTCTATGTGTTTGAATTCGAATATGAGTAGCTATATTTATTGATTCTAAGACTTGGTAGTAGATTAATATGTTGGGATTTTGGATGATTTATTTATAATTGATTGTTTTTCTTTTGAACCCTATTCAATTATTTTGCTCTTATTCCATGTTTAGAACTTGATCAATTCTTTTACATGCTTGACAATATTTTCATAATTCGAGAGATGAGTTCAATATTAGGTCTTTAATACTTGACATAATTTACTTGCTTGAATCGAGAGATTAGTAGGTAATTGTGAGGATTTTAGATCTTTTAATCTATTTGGAGTTGAATTGCATGTGTTGAGTGGAGACGCTAATATATGTGATTTAATCTACGGTTTTATCGATCTCGAGAGGGACGATAGGCTAATTTGGTGATCATCTTATAGGGTAGATAAAGAAAATAGTTAATTTTGATATATCTGAAGGAACCCAACTGTTAATTGAACCAATAGTCTTAGAATCTACCATTCCCATATAATTCTTCTTAAGTGTTTTTCTAGTTGTTTTCTTGTTATTGATTTCTTATCTTTTAATTTATTTGCTTAGTTTAGTTAATCAATCTCATATTCGGTCGTCTAAATAAAATTGGCACTTTCATTATCTAGTACTTGATTAATTGGTTGTTTGGTCTCTTGGGAAACGACCTTGCTTGCCACATAGTACGAGTGAAGCTGTACACTTGCGGTCGAGCTTTAAAAATATAGGTGAACACGCCGCCGCCAGAGCCACAACAAACACAACAACAACGACAACAACAACAACAGTCTCAACCACAACCGCCACCTCCCTTCAAGGAGCAACAGCCTCGACAAACCCCGCCACCTCCGCCGGAGAAGACCCCCCAGCACCGATCGACCTCTGGTTCCACCGCCCAAAAGTCCTCGACCGCTACCAAAACCAACAGTCAATCTTCTTCGCACAAAACCGACTCCCGCACCAATAACTCCAAAGATGCTGCTTCTTTCAAAACCAAATAAAAAACCCCTGAGCTGTCTTCTATAACCAAAGACAAAACCACTGAACTGTCCTTCAAAACCAAAGACAAAACCCCTGAACTGTCCTCCAAAACCAAAGCCCAAGAAAAGCCTCCTCACGACCGACAATCCTCCCAAACCCACTCCGCTGGCTCGACCAAGGCATTGGTCAAGTCCAGCGGTCAAGATGACGCGGGGCGCGAGGTTTCCCTGGGGAAGCGCTCTCGTACTAACCAAGGTGAGGTGGTCTGGAAACGAGGGCGTACCAGCCATCAATGGACCTGATCCACTGGCCCCAAAGTCGACATCCTTTTTGTCGGCCTCCGTGAATGAGGTGGCCGAGCGCCTCGAGGGTGCCCTCCTCGAGGAAGACTGCAAGAAGGCCAGCGTCACCTTGCCCGAAGTTGGCGATAAGATCGTGCAGTGGCTTGCCCAGGTATTACTTATCTTATATTTACATCGATTCCTTCCTGCCTTTGTTTTTTGACATATGTATTGAACTGCCTTATTTTGCTCGATTATAGGGCTTGGTCCAGATCTTGCCTCTGGCCAAAGAAGCTTGAGACAGTTCTGGAAAGTCCATAAAGAGCCTCGAGAGCAACATTTGCTTTCTGCAGGACAGAAACTCGACTCTCCTGCAGCACAATACCAAACTCTGCAAGACGCAGACCGAATAGAAGGCCGAGTTCGAAGTCAAGGTTAAGTCCCTTGATGGAGAGCTCGCCCTAAAGAACAAAGTTCTCGCGGAGCGGGAGGCCGCCCTTGCGGTAAAGGAGGTAGCCGTGGTGGAGAAAGAAACCGTGCTGAAAGAGAAAGTGGCTGCACTCGAGCAAGAGCGGGCTGCCCGGGCCGAGGCAGAGACGGCTTGACCGCAAGCAGAGGCTGCACGAGCACAAGCAGAGGCTGCTCGAGCCGAGCTGGAGGCTACCTTGGTCAAAGAAAGGGCTGCCCACGCCGAAGAAAAGCAACGATATGCAAACTCCACTGCTCTGCGAGCCAGGCAAATGCTTTGGGCGACGACAACCGGGCATCTCTTCCCCCGAGAACATCGTGCACAAGTGGTGGCTGATTTTATGCAGTCACCACAATTCCTGAAGGAGGTTCAAGACTTTGGGGTGGACTGCTTCTAGTTTGCCCTGCAAAAAGCCGGCGAGCAGATCGCCGAGGATGACTTTGAGCAGCTCGACCCCGGGGCTATTTGGGATGCTTTACCAAAGGTCCCTTCTAGCTTTCACGGTGACCCTACTTTGCCGCTCGAGCACGAGTGGTGGTCCGGGCAGCTCGAAAGAACCTTGGCTAGATCGGACACTTTGAAAAAGACTTTTGCTCTGCCCGATGGTGCTACTCCTCCCACTGCCATGTTGGTCGCCATGGATGAATCTATTCGACGTCGTCCACTTAATGAAGCCCGCGACTCGACCTCTGGCACCAGCCACCAGCTCGATCCTAACGCCTCCATTAGCAACGCCGACTCCACTGCTGCTCCTCCTCCGTAGGCTAGTTTGTACTATGTTGTATTCAATTTCGACTTTGTATTCTGATGAACTTTTGTAATCTCCTTTGGAATGGAAATGTTTTGCTTGATTTTGTTTTTGTCTTCGATAATTCTTATGATGACTTGATTGGGTGCGTTTATGTAACTCTTCCACGAGGCAATTGAAATGAATCTTCAATATACGGTCAACATATTCTTCACCTTTTAACTTGTATCTATCCATGTAGTTGTAAACTTTGAATACATGCTAACCTTCAGAGGTGGCCTTAAACATGATAGGTTTTAAGTTTTTAACACATGCTCACCTTCGGAGGTGGTCGAAGCATGTGACCATCCAGCCTCGCGCCCTTAAACATGATGGGTTTCCAACTTTGAACACATGCCCCACCCTCAGGAGTGGTCGAAGCATGCGACCATCCAGCCTCGCGGCCTTAAACATGATGGGTTTCAAAGAATTTTTAACACATTCCCACCTTCAGAGGTGGTCGAAGAATGCGACAATCTAGCCTCGCGGCCTTAAACATGATGGGTTTCCAACTTTGAACACATGCCCCACCCTCAGAAGTGGTCGAAGCATGCGACTATCCAGCCTCGCGGACTTAAACATGATGGGTTTCCAACTTTGAACACATGCCCCACCCTCAGAAGTGGTCGAAGCATGCGACCATCCAGCCTCGCGGCCTTATACATGATTGGTTTCAAAGACTTTTTAACACATGCCCACCTTCAGAGGTGGTCGAAGCATGCGACCATCCAGCCTCGAGGCCTTAAACATGATGGGTTTCCCGCTACATGTGGTTTCTCCTTGCATCCTTGTCCTTACATTTGTTCTCTGAGTTAGACATTCCGCTTATTTCGATGTTCTTGTCGTCTTCGTTGGGCCTCTTCTGTATTCTCGCTTTCATGTGCTTCTCTTGACTCCCGTGTTCAGGTTGTGTAGGATTTGTCTTCACACTTGCCCACCCGCCAGGAATGTTCTAAACAAGCGACCACCTAGCCCGAGGGCCTTAGTAATGGTGGGTTTTGGTCTTCACACTTGCCCACCCGCGAGGAATGTTCTAAACAGGAGGCCACCCAGCCCGAGGGCGTGAGTAATCGACCAACCTGCCCACCCCAAGGGATGTTCTAAACAAGCGACCACCCAGCCCCAGGGCCTTAGTCATGGTGGGTTTTGGTCTTCACACTTGCCCACCCGCGAGGAATGTTCTAAACAGGAGGCCATCCAGCCCGAGGGCGTGAGTAATCGACCAACCTGCCCACCCCAAGGGATGTTCTGAACAAGCAACCACCCAGCCCGAGGGCCTTAGTCATGGTGAGTTTTGGTCTTCACACTTGCCCACCCGCGAGGAATGTTCTAAACAGGAGGCCACCCAGCCCGAGGGCGTGAGTAATCGACCAACCTGCCCACCTCAAGGGATGTTCTAAACAAGCGACCACCCAGCCCGAGGGCCTTAGTCATGGTGGGTTTTGGTCTACACACTTGCCCACCCGCGAAGAATGTTCTAAACAGGAGGCCACCCAGCCCGAGGGCGTGAGTAATCGACCAAACTGCCCACCCCAAGGGATGTTTTAAACAAGCGACGCCCAAGTTAGACCACACCATATCCCTCCGGTCATCCAAACCATACCAGCATTCCAAGCATAAGAAAATGTACATACAACAAGTAATATGAAAGGATAACTGAGTTTTATTAACTTTTTTGAGCAAATTTTGCAAGTTACAACTTTGTTCAGACTTCCAGGATTTCTTTGAAAAAAGTAAGAAAAAATTCTACACATAATATTTTTTCAAATTAGCTATGTTCCATGACATGGCAAGCGATCGGCCTTCTGCATCTTTTAGCGAGTACGCTCCTCCTGCGTGCACTCGCTCGACCAGGTATGGTCCCTCCCAATTTGGCTCTAGCTTTCCCACATGCTTGAGGACATCGACACGTTTCCAAACCAGGTCGCCTACTTGGAGTCTGCAAACTTTCACCTTCTTGTCATGAGCGGCTCGCATCCTCTGCTTGTATGCCTCCACCCTGATTGCTGCTCTTCCACGCAGCTCCTTAATAGTATCCAGGGCCGCCATCATTAAATCCTCGTTTTGCTCGGTATCATATGTGCTTGATCTCTGGGATGATAACTCGACTTCGACCGGCAGCAACGCCTCCATCCCATAGGCTAAACTGAAAGGAGTTTCTCCTGTTATCGACCTCGGGGTTGTGCGATACGCCCAAAGTACCGAGCTCAACTCATCGACCCACGCCCCCGAGGCCTTTTCCAGCTTTGTTTTCAGCCCATTCAATATAATTCAGTTGGTTACCTCAACCTGGCCATTGGCTTGCGGATGAGCAACGGAGGCAAAGTGTTGCTCGATTTTCATGTCTTCACACCATGCTCGAATCCGCTTGCCATTGAACTGAGTGTCACTGTCAGAAATCAACACTTTAGGCACGCCAAACCTGCAGCAGGTGTTGTTGTATAAAAATTTGATTACTTTATCCTCCGTGATCTTCGCCAAAGGTTCGGCCTCCACCCACTTTGTGAAATAATCCACCGCCACTATCAAAAACGTCCTCTGTCCTGTTCCCTGCGGCATCGGCCCCACCAGGTCGATACCCCACTGGGCGAATGGTATAGGGGCACTCATAGTCGTCATCGCCTCTGCCGGTTGGTGGATAAGGGGGCCATGCTTTTGGCATTGTAAGCATTTCTTCACCATCGCCTTCGCATCTTCCCTCATCGTCGGCCAGAAATATCTTGCCCTCAAAATTTTTTCAACCAAGGCCCCTGACTTACTATGGTCACTGCAGCACCCTTCGTGCATTTCTCTCAGCACATATCGACCTTCCTCCTTAGTAACACAACGTAGATGCGGTCCCGCATACGATCGTTTGTAAAGAATGCCTCCATGTTCAAAAAATCTCCTCACCGCTTTTATCGTCCACTCTTTCAGCTCCTCTAAGATCGGGGCCCTCCAATCCTCCACTTCCTCAATCTCCGCCACTTCCGCTTCAACCACACTCCTCTCTAGATGCAATAGAGTGACACTTCTGCTCATACAGTCCACCAAGCTTTGAGCAATTTTCGATAACAAGTCTGCCCGACCATTTTCTCCTCGAGGGATCTGTATCAGCTCGAATGAGTCAAACTCCTCTTTCAACTTCCTCATCTCGTTTACATATTTATGCATCCGATCCTCCTTAACTTCAAACCCCTCTTGAAACTGCCCGACCACCAGTTGAGAATCAGAATGCACTTGTACTTTTCGGGCTCCAGCCGCCCTAGCCAGACTCAGACCTTTGTTCACCGCCTCATACTCGGCCTCGTTATTAGATATCTTGAACCCCACCTTGGCCGCAAATTCCAAGTAATCACCCTTAGGAGAGACCAGTACAATTTCCAATCCGGCTCCACTTCTCGCCACAGATCCATCCACAAATAACTGCCATACTCCTCCTGACTCCTCCTCAACCTTAGTGCCTTCCTGGATGAAATCGGCCAACACCTGCGCCTTTATGGCCCTCCTCGGCTCATACGACAAAGAGTATTCACTCAACTCGACCGCCCACTTCACCAATCGACCAGAGACCGATGGTCGGCCAAGAGTTTCTCCCAATGGCATGTTTTTTCGTACCTTCATTTTATGATTCAAGAAATAGGGTCTCAGCTTCCGAGCAGTTACAACCACTGCTAGAGCACACTTCTCGATCTCCGAGTACCTCATTTCCGCTCCCTGCATCACCCTACTCACGTAATAAATGGGAAATTGTGCTGCCCCTTCCTCCCGTGGCAATACCGAGCTCACAACCCTCTCTCTGATAGAAATGTACAAGACCAAATCCTCTCCTTGTACTGGTTTGGCCAACAGGGGAAGATTGGCTAACACTCCTCGTAACTCCTCGAATGCCTTTTGCGCCTCCTCCGTCCACTAGAACTTCGCGCTCTTCTTCAGTGTTTTAAATAATGGGCCACTTTTTTCCGCCACTTTTGATATAAAACGACTTAGCCCTGCAATTCGACCAGCCAAGATTTGTACTTCCTTAACATTTGCTGGCGACTACATCTGTAACACCCCACTTTGATTTTACAGAAATTTCGGACTTTCCAAAAACCAGTATAAAATTTTCAAAATCATTTTCGAAAATTTAATGGGTGTTAAACAACATTTTCATAACCCGAGTCTTATCTGGGTCCATGGGGATTCATTACCCGGTTTTTAAAATTGGTTTTCATTAACCAAAACACATCATGAGACATAATTCCCAACATGAATATATAACCAAGCCATAATACCCAACATCAGGGCTCCACAAGTTTTCCAAAAACAAGAAAGTCATAAGTTTTGGATAATGGTTTAAACAAGTCTCAACATAAAGGTCCATAAAGCCTTATTAATTCAAACGGAAGCAATAAATGCAAAATAAAATGACCGATCCACTCGCCTCTTCTCGTCACCCAGCTCCTGCTTAACCTGCATCGGTGAAGAGCAGGTGGGATGAGCACAAGATGAAAAACGTGCTCACCACTATGCGCATATATCACAACATAAATAATGAAGAGAAGGTATGGTTAGAGTATGAACATAAAACAATTACTCTGTCACGTCTCCTAATCACATCACAACATAATACCCACGTGTACACATCTTTCATTAGTCAAGGAAAGGGGATTCATTACCCTAACTCATGGGGGTACGTTCCATACGACAAGGCACGACCTTTCATTAGGTCTTACGGAGACTTACTTCGCAGGTAACCGTATTACATCGACGGGGAAAACCGTACCGACGGCCGAATCGACTCACGCCGATAGGCTACATGGTTTACGTACATACTAAAATCATACCAAATCAACATTATAATAAGCACATACGGCATAACAAATTTTAGATTAAAACCCACCTGGTATAGCAACGGAAAATGGCACACAAACGGGAGTAGGCAGCGAGCACGGCTCGTCAAACACCTACAACAATTATATACTAAGATCAACACCTACTTGACCTTAGAGAACAATCACAAGCATACATTGGTCGAACTTGATTCAACCAAGTAGTTCGTGAAGTTCCGTGGACATTGGAACACTTGGATCCTACACTTAGACTTGACAAAAAATGCACATAAATACCACACTTAGACTTAGCACGCACATCAAAGTCAAACGGTTCAAAGACACACTCAAGAGTTTGGGAAAAAGACAAGGAAGGCTTGAGATAGGCCCCGGGTTTCTTGCTGGCCCGGCGGGGCATGGTTGGGCGCAGCCGGGGCGTGCACGGGCGCTGCCCTGGGGCGCTGGCAGCAGTGCACGGGCCGACAGACCAGCAGTGAAACAAATGGACCCGACCGTTTTTAAAATACACTCGACCGATTGACTAAAAATTTTTACACATTAAAATAAACCCAGAAAGGCATATTTTCACAAAGTTTCAGACCCAACACTTAAGTTTAACCTGGGCAACCAATTTTTACAAAAAGGCGATGCAAATCTGAATTTTCAAGTTCTCTGAGCAATCCTTGGATTTTTTCAACAAAATTTGGACACCATGCATATAACATCAGATTAATGACACTCACCAAAAATCACAGCAAAATACCAAGAATCCGATTTTTAATGATTTTTCGAAGTTTCAGCCCAGAATTTCAAATCGACATTTGACATTGCTACAGACATTATTTCGACCTAAAATCTTTACACCACATATAATACTATCAGAAGGTCATACAGTTCAAATTTTGCAGCAATCGGACGAATACACATTTTATAAAGATTTTTCAAATATTCAGCAGCAATGACCGATTCAAAATAGCATAAATGACAAATTAACCAACAACAGCGTCTAAGGCCTTCACCATGAGGCCAAAGACTTCAAATGTTCCAATAATCCACAGCCCTATTCACTATTTAAGCATAATTCACATACGAACACAAATAAAAAACGTATCTTAAAATTAATCGATCATTATTCAAACCCTAACATGCAATTCATCTAAACTCAGCACATATATCATATACACTTATAAAAATAAGAGGGGTTTTCAGCCTTGTACCGTTTTTGGAGAATTTGAACGAAACAAGGATCGAACGGGGCCGAGGAGGGCTGCGATGCGATCGCTTCGCACGGCAGCTGCGCGTGGCGTGCGTGCGGCTTCGCGGGGATGGCTTGTGCGCGAGTTCTGGTGCTGGACAGCCACTGAACGTGCGAAACAGTGATGGTCTGGTACGCCCGACGTCCTCTTCACGCGAACAGGGACACGAGAAGGAGGAGCAGGCCGATGGAGGCGATGCACGACGATGTCGCGATGGCCACAGGCCGGAGAGCGACGACAACGATCGGATACGAGTGAAAGAGGAAGAGTGTGAGAGAGATTGGGAGAGGGAAAAGAGAGTTGAAATTCTGATTTTGTTTAAGGAAAAAAAAGGACAAACCATGTGAAATATATGGGAGAAATGAGGGAAAATCTCCTCAATTGATCAACACAATCAATAGGATTATTCTTTCCATAATGAGAGGCAAATTAATGGCTCATTGAGTGTGTGATGGCCGGTCAAATTGAGTTAAAAAGGCTGACCAAATCCTTGCCCAAAATAGGATCTCCACATTCACAATTTAAATTTAAAATGGGAACAAGAGAGAGAAGGGTGAGGGGGTTCGGCCGGGCTGGGCGGGGGCGCGGGCGCGATCAAATGTCTTGGGCCGAAAGCTCGGTTAACACTTAAGAAAAAATACCACGGCTCGGTTCAACGCAAATTAAATTAAAATAAATTAATATAATATTTAATAATTATATAAAATATCCACATTTAATATTTATTATAAATACACAAAAGGCACATAAAATTCATTTAGGCAATTAGACAATTAAATATAAAGCAACAAATAATGATATTAGTGGCAACAACAACAACAACAACAACAATAATAATAATAATAATAATAACAACAACAACAATAATAATAATAATAATAATAATAATAATAATAATAATAATAATAATAATAATAATAATAATAATAATAATAATAATCCATTTAATCAAGAACGAATGGGGCGTTACAATCTACCCACCTTACAAAGAATTTCGTCCTCGGAATTCAAAAATAAAAACTAGAAAGCGATAAAAATACAAGAGGAACTCAGAACTCAAAGTTCGGATAACGCCTCCTGATATCGTCCTCCCTCTCCCAAGTCGCCTCGGTCTCATCTTGTCGGCTCCACTGCACCTTCACCAAGCTCACTGCCCGGTTCCTCAGCTGGTGGACCTTCCGGTCCAAAATGACTGCCGGTACCTCCTCGTAGGTAAGGTCTCGCTTGACCTACAGCTCGCCGAAGTCCACCACATGATCGGGGTTATGCACGTATCTCTGAAGCATCGATACATGGAACACGTCGTGCACTCCCGATAAGTCTGGTGGTAAAGCCAGCCGATACGCTAAGTTCCCGACTCGGTCTAGGATGTAAAATGGCCCGATATAACGAGGTCTAAGCTTCCTCTTCTTCCCGAAGTGAATCACACCTCGCATAGGTGAAACCTTCAGGAAGACATGATCTCCCACAGCATAAACATGCTCACGCTCTTCCGGTCGGCATAGACCTTCTGTCTCTCCTGGGCAGACCTGATAGTCTTCCGAATCTCCTCGACTGTCGCAGCAGTACTCTGGACAAAATCTGGGCCCGTAATCCTCCTCTCTCCAACCTCATCCCAATACAAAGGAGTCCGGACCTTACATCCGTACAAAGCCTCGTACGGGGCCATCTTGATCGAAGAGTGGTAGCTGTTGTTGTAGGTCAGCTCGACTAGCGGAAGGGCATACTCCCAAGTCAGGCTCCGGTCCAAGACCACAACCCTCAAGATGTCCTCCAAGTACTGGGTCGTACGCTCCGACTGACCATTTGTCTCGGGGTGAAAGGCTGTACTGAACTCCAACCTCGTCCCCATGGCTCGGTGCAACGTCCTCCAGAACTGACATGTGAACTTGGGATCTCGATCAAAAACAATCTCCACGGGCACTCCATGAAGCTTAACAATGTCCTTGACGAATAATTCGGCGTAATCGCTCGCCTTCATGGTCGTCCGGACTGACAGAAAATGGGAAGACTTCGTAAGGCGATCCACTATCACCCAAATCGAGTCATGCCCGGCTCTCGACCTCGGCAGTCCAATCATGAAATCAATGGTGATGCACTCCCACTTCCACAGGGGAACCTTAAGGGGCTGCAACAACCCTCTAGGTTTCTGATGCTCAGCCTTCACTTGCTGACACACCAGGCACCCTTCCACGAACTTCGCTCTCTGCCTCTTCATGCCACGCCACCAGAAAGACTTCTTCAAGTCTTGATACATCTTAGTGCTACTAGGATGGATGGTGTGCGGAGCACTATGGGCCTCTCTCAGAATCTCTCTCCGCAGTTCCCACACCTTCGGAACACAAAGTCTACCCTCGAAGACCAAGGCCCCATCAGATGTGACTGCGAAACCACCAACTCTACCAACTGCTGACAACTCCCTCATTCGGCACAAGAAACGGTCATTCGGTTGCTCGGCGACTATCCTCTCTCGAAGAGTCGGTCCCACAACCAAAGAGGCCAACATGCCCCCGCCTGCTGAAGTCGACTCCACTGCCTCTAGCTGCAATCGCTCGAACTCCTGAAGAAGGACATCCTGCCCGGAAAACAAGCAAGATAGCTGGCCATAACTCCTCCGACTAAGGGAATCGGCTACCACATTAGCTTTCTCAGGGTGATAGCTAATGGTGCAGTCTAGTCCTTGACTAGCTCCAACCATCTGCGCTGCCTCATGTTCAACTCCTTCCGAGTGAAGATGTACTTTAGGCTCTTGTGGTCGGTAAAGATCTCACACTTGCCTCCATAGAGGTAGTGCCGCCAAATCTTCAAGACGTGGATAACTGCAGCTAACTCTAGATCATGAGTGGGGTAGTTCTGCTCGTGAGGCTTCAGCTGCCTCGAAGCATAGACTACGACTTTCCCTTGCTGCATAAGAACACAACCCAAACCCTTCTTCGAAGCATCACTATAGATGGTGAACTCCAAAGTAGAGTCGGGTATAGATAGGATAGGCGCGGTAGTGAGTCTCCTCTTCAACTCCTGGAAACTCTTCTCGCACTGAGGACTCCAATCAAACCTCACGGCTTTCTTCATAAGGTTGTTCAGTGGCTGGGCTATCCTCGAGAAGCCCTCGATAAACCTCCTGTAGTATCCTGCAAACCCCAAGAAACTACGAACATCTGCAGCACTTCTTGGTATATCCCATTTGCTCATCGCCTCAATCTTGCTGGGATCCACCTCAATGCCTCGAGCTGTCACAATGTGGCCAAGGAATGCCACACGGTTCAGCTAGAACTCGCACTTCGAGAACTTAGCATACAACTTCTCGCGGCGAAGAGTCTCCAGCAAAATCCTGAAATGCTCCTTGTGCTGATCGATATCTCGGGAATAGACCAGAATTTCGTCGATGAACACAATGACGAACTGGTCCAAGAAAAGATGGAAGACCCTATTCATAAGGTCCATGAAAACGGCCGGGGCATTACCGAGTCCGAAAGGCATGACTACGAACTCATAGTGGCCATAGCGGGTACGGAAAGCAGTCTTGGAAATATCCGATTCCCGGATCTTCAGCTGATGATAGCCAGAACGCAAGTCAATCTTTGAGAAGACGCTGGCTCCCCTCAGCTGGTCGAAAAGGTCCTCAATACGGGGAAGGGGGTACTTGTTCTTGACTGTAAGGGCATTCAACTCCCGATAGTCAATGCACATGCGCATAGATCCGTCTTTCTTCTTGACGAATAGGACGGGTGCACCCCACAGCGAGACACTCAGACGAATAAAATCGAGCTTGAGCAAATCCTGGATCTGGGCCTTGAGCTCTTGAAGCTCCTTCGGCGCCGTACGATAAGGGGCCTTAGAAACGGGGCCGACTCCAGGAATTAGGTCAATGGTGAACTTCACCTGGCGGTCGGGCGGTCCTCCGGGCAAATCATCAGGAAATACGTCGAGGTACTCGCAAACGATAGATACTCTCTCGGGCACCCACTCATCAACATCGTCGGATACCATGAAAACAAGATAGCCTTGACAGCTACCCTTGGAAAGGCTCTTCCTAGCTTGCACAGAAGAGATGACTCGAGGCACAGTCCTCGAACTCACCCCAAAGAACGCAACAGGCTGATTGGAAACGGGATAGAGGGTGACTTCGCGCTCCTGGCACCGGATGTTAGCTCGGTAACGGGTGAGCCAGTCCATGCCCAAGATCACGTCAAAGTCTCGCATATCAATTAATAGACGTCGGCCTCCAGAACTCGACCACCAATACAGATAGGAAGATTGCGAACCACTGAATCAAAGATAATAATTTTTCCCGAGGCTAAACTAACCTCGAGAGGATCACAAGCATGCACGGTGCTAATAGACAAGGCCTCCAAGCAACGAGAAGAAATAAAAGAATGGGTAGCACCGGTATCACATAAAGCAAAGACAGGCACATGGGATATCGAAAGCATTCCGGACATGGTACCTGCATTGCGGGCGGCCTCATCGTGGGTGATGGTGTAGACACGGGCCTTACCCCCAGCCCTCTGCTGGAACGGTGGGGGCTGCTGATGCTGATGAGGGGGCGGTGGGGGGAGCTGCTGCTGCTGCTGAGGGTAAGGCGGCTGTTGCTGCTGTTGTTGTCTCTTTGGCTCACGACAAACATTGGCATAGTGTCCCGGGCGATTGCAGTTGAAACACGTGCCCTGGTTAGCTAGGCACTCACCGCTGTGGGATCTACCACATTTCTGGCAGGCTTGGCCAGTGGAGGATCGGTTGTCGCGTCTATCGAAATTTCTCTTCTTACCCTTCTTCTTGTTCTGGAAGTCGGACTTCCTCTTGCCCGAACTAGAGTCGGACGGAAAGGACGAGATGGGATGAGCATGCTGGACGACGGACTGAGGGGGCTGGGAGGCATGATAATAAGAAGGAACTGGAGCTAACGGAATGAGACAGCTCTCGACCTCCTGAGCCCGACTCACGGTATCTGCATAGGACATCAGTCCGTGACTTCCCACCAGTTCACGGATCTTCTGATTGAGCCCCTTGAGAAACTTGCGGGCCTTCTTGGCATCGGTGTTCACTGCATCGCCCACAAAATGGCACATGCGGGTGAAAGTGCGGATATACTCATCCACTGTGGAGCTGCCCTGCTGCAAGTGGTGGAACTCATGCTCCATTCTGTCCCAAGAGCTCTGGGGAAGGAACTTGCTGCGCACCATTACTTTCATCTGCTCCCAAGTGAGAGCATGAAGCTCTGCCTCTGGCCTCCGAGCCCAGTGGTCAATCCACCAGTCAAAAGCGTCCTCCTTCATCTGATAAGCTGCGAGGGATACCCGCTGACGGTAAGGGAGGGGAAGTATAGTGAAGATCTTATCCAGTTCTTTGATCCACTCCAGCACCGCTGTGGGGTTCTCAGTCCCCGCAAAGGTTGGTGCATTTATCTTCTGAAACTGAACGATAAGCTGAGTAAGATCCATGGCCGGAGGGGCCTGGTGCTGACGGGGCGGAGAAGGTTGCAGGGATGCCTGACAGTTACGGTTGTTGCGAGTATTCATACTTCTACATTTAATAAGCCGAACAAGGTTTAGCACAAAAACAAACGAAATAATCAATATATTAGAAGTCTATAGTTCGCCCATAGACAGTAGAGTTCGATTAAATCAAGGTGGATAGATCCTAAGCCCCAAATCACAAGTTCATCACAAGTAGTTTCATTGCTACATGTGCATCATTTACATATCAAGTATTTTCATTAATACTTAAACAAAACATACCTTAAGCAGCGCGGAGTGACGGAGACGAGTGGTCATATTACAAGGTCTAAACACATACTCACATATAAAACCAGTCTACAGAAACGCACACTAGCTCTGATACCAAACTGTAACACCCCACTTTGATTTTACAGAAATTTCGGACTTACCAAAAACCAGTATAAAATTTTCAAAATTATTTTCGAAAATTTAATGGGTGTTAAACAACATTTTCATAACCCAAGTCTTATCTGGGTCCACGGGGATTCATTACCCGGTTTTCACAAATGGTTTTTATTAACCAAAACACATCACGAGACATAATTCCCAACATGAATATATAACCAAACCATAATACCCAACATCAGGGCTCCACAAGTTTTCCAAAAACAAGCAAGTCATAAGTTTTGGATAATGGTTTAAACAAGTCTCAACATAAAGGTCCATAAAGCCTTATTTATTCAAAAGGAAGCAATAAATGCAAAATAAAATGACTGACCCACTCGCCTCTTCTCGTCACCCAGCTCCTGCTTAACCTGCATCGGTGAAGAGCAGGTGGGGATGAGCACAAGATGAAGAACGTGCTCACCACTATGCGCATATATCACAACATAAATAATGAAGAGAAGGTATGGTTAGAGTATGAACATAAATCAATTACTCTGTCATGTCTCCTAATCACATCACAACATAATACCTACGTGTACACATCTTTCATTAGCCAAAGAAAAGGGATTCATTACCCTAACTCATGGGGGTACGTGCCATACGACAAAGCACGACCTTTCATTAGGTCTTACGGAGACTTACCTCACAGGTAACCGTATTACATCGACGGGGACAACCGTACCGACGGCCGAATCGGCTCACGCCGATAGACTACATGGTTTACGTACATACTAAAATCATACCAAATCAACATTATAATAAGCACATACGACATAACAAATTTTAGATTAAAACCCACCTGGTATAGCAACGGAAAATGGCACATAAACGGGAGTAGGCAGCGAGCACGGGTCGTCAAACACCTACAACAATTATTTACTAAGATCAACACCTACTTGACCTTACAGAACAATCACAAGCATACATTGGTCGAACTTGATTCAACCAAGTAGTTCGTGAAGTTCTGTGGACATTAGAACACTTGGATCCTACACTTAGACTTGACAAAAAATGCACATAAACACCACACATAGGCTTAGCACGCACATCAAGGTCAAACGGTTCAAAGGCACACTCAAGAGTTTGGGAAAAACACAAGGAAGGCTCGAGACAGGCCCCGGGCTACTTGCTGGCCTGGCGAGGCATGGCTGGGCACAGCCGGGGCACGCACGGGCGCTGTGATACGGAAGTGGGTTTTGAGCCCTGAAGATGAGAAGGTCTGAAGGCCGATAATATCCGAGAAGACCAAGCAAAGGGCCGGAACAAGGCTTGCATGGCCTAGAAAACGTGCACGAGCCCGTATACGAGGGCGCCGACATGCACAATGGCATAGGAGGTCGAGCAAGAAGCTCAAGAGATCGAGGCTTGAAGGATCGGGAAACGCGGTCGACTGGTGCAAGGCGTGCGCGAGGGAGCAACGCGCACGACGTTTGGAGGCTAAGGCCTTGGGTGTTTACATTACGAAAGAGATAAGCGGTGCGCGAGGGGAGGATGTTGGGTGGAAAGCACGCACATGGGATGGCCGTGAGCAGGCGAATGTGCAAGTGGTAACATGCGCAAGAGCGTAGGAGAAGATGATCCCGAGACGGGCAATAATCGAGCGCAAGGAAGGGCGCGAATACGCGCATTGGCGTAGACGTGCACGGGCGAGACCATGCCCCGAAAGGAAGCGCTATCAGAGGTTTTGGGATGCTT
>CACSLK010027801.1:613866-628466 GCA_902706635.1 Striga hermonthica
GCTGATGACGGCTTTTGACGAACTTATATTTTGATTGGACTTTTGGAAAACTTTATGCTTTCAGTAACAGTGTGATTTTATTAAAAATTAAAATAACGGTTTTCCAAATTATGTCACGTTTTTAAGGTAGCACCCCGAATCAGTTTTCGCAAAGTAAAAAGATTTATTTTAAAAGACTTTGCGAAATTTTCGCACTCTGATTTTAACGATAAGGAGGGGTGTTACAGCAGTGGCGTGCGCGCGCGCACAGGGCAGCAGCATGCGGGCGCGGGGCAGCAGGGCAGCGCGCACGGGCAGTGTGCTAAGGGCGGCTTGGGGTTACTTGGAGTGCAAGAAAAGTTCAAGATCCCTACTTATTTAGTTTCCTTAATGCTCTATGATATCTAGATTAGTTAGAACACTTAATATTTTATTGCTTTATTATTTTCCTAGGTAGATTAGACTTAGACAAATCTTGTGCCTATATAAAGGCCCTTCCACCATGTTAATTTTCATCATTCAAGAAATCAATAGAAATCTAGAACTTTGTTCTTCCATCTTTTCTTTAGTCTTTTCACCAAAATACTACTACAATTTTATTCGTTTCAATAGGCGCGGTTGTGGCTAGAGAAACACTATCGGCGATTCAAGGTGCGGGTTAGCGGCTTATCGGCATTCGAAATACACGATCCTCATCACGCTGCCCTGGGGCACAGGCAGCAGTGCACGGGCTGGTAGACCAGCAGTGAAACAAATGGAGCCGACCTTTTTTAAAATGCACTCGACCGATTGAATTAAAATTTTTACACATTATAATAGACCTAGAAAGGCATATTTTAACAAATTTTCAGACTCAACACTTAAGTTTAACCTGGGCAACCAATTTTTACAAAAAGGCGATGCAAATCTAAATTTATAAGTTCCCCGAGCAATCCTTAGATTTTTCATCAAAATTTGGACACCATGCATATAACATCAGATTAATGACACTCACCTAAAATCACAGCAAAATACCAAGAATCTGATTTTTAATGATTTTTCGAAGTTTCAGCCCAGAATTTCAAATCGACATTTGACATAGCTACAAACATTATTTCGACCTAAAAGTTTTACACCACATATAATACTATCAGAGGGTCATACAGTCCAAATGTTGCAGCAATCGGACGAATACACAATTTATATTGATTTTTCAAAGATTCAGCAGCAATGACCGATTCAAAATAGCATAAATGACAAATTAATCAACAACAGCGTCTAAGGCCTTCACCATGAGGCCATAGACTTCAAATGTTCCAATAATCCATAGCCCTATTCACGATTTAAGTATAATTCACATACGAACACAAATAACGAACGTATCTTGAATTTAATCGATCATTATTCAAACCCTAACATGCAATTCATCCAAACTCAGCACATATATCATATACACATATAAAAATAAGAGGGGTTTTCAGTCTTGTACCGTTCTCGGAGAATTTGAATGAAACAAGGATCGAACGAGGCCGAGGAGGGCTGCGATGTGATCGCTTCGCACGGCAGCTGCGCGTGGCGTGCGTGCGGCTTCGCGGGGATGGCTTGTGCGCGAGTACTGGGTGCTGGACAGCCACGGAACATGCGAAACGGCGATGTCTGGTACGCTCGACATCCTCTTCAAGTGAACAGGGACACGAGGAGGAGGAGCAGGTCGATGGAGGCGACGCATGGCGATGTCGCGATGGCCACAGGCCGGAGAACGACGGCAGCTATCGGATACGTGTGAAAGAGGGAGAGTGCGAGAGAGATTGGGAGAGGGAAAAGTGAGTTGAAATTCTGATTTTGGCTAAGGAAAAAAAAGGACAAACCGTGTGAAATATATGGGAGAAATGAGGGAAAATCTCCTTAATTGATCAACACAATTAATATGATTATTCTTACCATAATGAGAGGCAAATTAATGGCTCATTGAGTGTGTGATGGCCGGTCAAATGGAGTTAAAAGGGCTGACAAAATCCTTGCCCAAAATAGGATCTCCACATTCAAAATTTGAATTTAAAATGGTAACAAGAGAGAGAAGGGTGAGGGGGTTCGGCCGGGCTGGGCGTGGGCGCGGGCCTTCGGCCTTGGCGCGGGCGCGATCAATTGTCTTGGGCTGAAAGCTCGGTTAACACTTAAGAAAAAATACCACAGCTCGGTTCAACGCAAATTAAATTAAGATAAATTAAAATAATATTTAATAATTATATATAATATCCACATTTAATATTTATTATAAATACACAAAAGGGACATAAAATTCATTTAGACAATTAGACAATTAAATATAAAGCAATAAATAATGATATTAGTGGCAATAATAATAATAACAACAACAACAACAACAACAATAATAATAATAATAATAATAATAATAATAATAATAATAATAATAATAATAATAATAATAATAATAATAATAATAATAATAATAATAATAATAATAATAATAATAATATTCCATTTAATCAAGAACGAACGGGGCGTTACAGCATCTCCATCACCGCCTGCATTTTCTCCGGGTTCACCTCAATGCCTCTGTTGGTCACCAAGTAACCCAAGAATTTCTCTGACTTCACTCTGAACGAACACTTGGCTGGATTCAGTTTCATGCCGTACCTCCTCAAAGTCAGGAATGTTTCCTTCAAGTCCTGCACGTGATCTATCTCCTCCTTGCTCTTCACCAACATATCATCCACGTATACTTCCATATTCCTCCCCAACTGTTCTTTAAAAACTTTATCGACCAACCTTTGATATGTGGCGCCCACGTTTTTCAGGTCGAACGACATCACCACGTAATAATAGGTTCCCCGACTCGTCACGAAACTCACCCGTTTTTTATCTTCTTTCGCCAAGAGAATTTGGTGGTACCCCTGGGAAGCATCCATCAAGCTCAACAATTCACACCTAACCGTCGAGTCGACCAGCTGGTCGATTCTAGATAATGGGTATAGATCCTTCGGGCACGATTTGTTCAGATCATGGAAGTCGATGCACATTCTCCACTTTCCCTCTGCCTTTGACACCATCACTGTATTTGACAGCCATTCTGGGAATTGAATCTCCTTGATATGCCCCGCTTTCAACATCTTTTCGACCTCCTGCTTGATAATTTTATCCATCTCTGCTCCATGGTGCCTCCTCTTTTGCTTCACTGGCTTCACGCTGAGGTCGATGTTCAGCCGGTGTTCGATCACCTCCGCACTTATTCCCGTCAACTCCTCCGTTGTATACGCGAAGATATCCGCGAACTCCCTAACCACACATATTAACCTCAATATAATGGGCTCCTCCAGGTCCTTCCCAATTTTGAACTTCCTCTCCTCGTGTCCCTCGATCATCTGAATTTCCTCGACCTCCTCTCCTGGCCGAATATCCACCTTCTCTTTTCCCTTCTCCAACCTCTACTTATCTTCTTTCGACCTCGACCCTCCTGGTCAATTGACCTCCTCCCCTTTCGGCCCGGCCTGCCTCTTCGCTAGCTGTTTGTTGTTGCTCACCGTGATTTGGTAACAGCTCCTCGAGGTTAGTTGATCCCCAGCGATCTCTCCAACGTTTTCACCCACAGGATACTTGATCGTCATGTGGTACGTGGATACGACCGCCTGGAATGCATTCAAGCTTGTTCTCCCCATTATAATGTTGTAAGACGATTCAGCGCCAACGACCACGAACCTCCCCATCCGGACTTTCCTCATCATCCCTGATCCCAGCGCCACGGGCAAGCTGATCTCTCCCATCGGCATAACCTCTCCTCCGTTAAAGCCGTATAATGCCGTGGCTACCGGTTTCAGCTCCATGTTCAGCTCCTTATTAATCTGCACAAAACAATCATAAAAGCCCGAACTCCCGGTATCAATGAACACCCTCTTCACATCAAAGCCCGCCACCTCCGCAGTAATCACCAAAGCGTCGTTGTGTGGCAAGACCACTCCCTCAGCATCCTCCACCTTAAAACTTATCACCGGCATTCGAGCCGTAATCCCCACCTCCTCTCTCTTTCTTTTCACAGCTCGAGCATGCTCCTTCCTAGCGTGATTCGAGTCGCCATCCGTCGGCCCTCCAGAAATCATATAAATCGTTCCTCTCTTCACTGAGGCTTCTCCTCCTTGACCCCCTTTATCTCTATCCCCCCTCGGCCTCTTTCCTCGACCATCTCGTCCATCTCTATCCCCTTCCTCATCTCTATCACTTCTCTCCTCAGATTCCTCCCGACATATTCTCCTCCCTTTTTCTTTCGCCCTGTCATGATACACAAACTCCTTCAGATGCCCTGCCCGAATTAACCTTTCAAATTCATCCTTCAAATGCCTACAGTTCTCTGTGGTATGGCCGTATCTCGGTGAAAACGGAAGTAGATATCCGACCTGGGTTGAATTGGGCTTGTAAACCTCGTCTTCAGCCATG
Source organism: Striga hermonthica (assembly GCA_902706635.1). NCBI lineage: Eukaryota > Viridiplantae > Streptophyta > Magnoliopsida > Lamiales > Orobanchaceae > Striga > Striga hermonthica. The sequence goes on from CACSLK010027801.1 coordinate 618,274, forward strand.
TCACATCCTCGCTCAACATCTTCTGCTCCATAGCCTCGAGCACCTCTGTCAAATCTTTCCTCAAGGGTGTAAAACTATGATACTTCTGCCTTGCGAACAACGTTGGCCTCCTCTGCCATTTGTCCCTTTTCTCCTTTTTCGAATCTCGACTCTCTCTCCTGGGCGATTCTCATTTCGGCCTACTCCTCTTAGGCGAATTCCTCCTCGGCGATCTTTCCCTTTGCGGGCTCTTCTCCTTCTTTGGCTCTGGTCGAGCCGCCCCCTCCAGCTTTGCAAACTTCATCTCCATCTCCTCCAGATTAATGTACTTCCTGCATCGCTTCAAAACGTCCTCGTATGATCGAGCAGGGGTCTTTGCCAGGGAGGTTCGACAAGGCCCCGCTCGAAGACTCCGTATCAATCCTCCTGCTTTCACCTCATCCGACGCTGAGTGCACCTCCAAACATGTTTGATTATATCGAGCAACATACTTCCTCAATGACTCCTTCTCTCCTTGCCTCATCGCCATCAGCGTCAAGTATGTCTTCTCCTGCGCCACCGCGCTCGAATATTGGTTGGTAAGCTTGCTGGCAAAATCCTCAAAGTCTGCGATCGACCCCGGGGGTAATTGATGAAACCAGTCAAGCGCTTTTCCACGCAAGGTCGATAGAAATGCCCTGCAACATTCAGAATCAGAATACCAATGTAATACAGCCATGTTCTCAAAGGTCCTCACATGCCTCGACAGGTCAGATGACCCATCATACACCAGATTAGTCTCCTTGAAATTATTCGGTAGGGGGGCAGCGAGAATCTCCCTCGAGAACGGATGTCCTCGAGCTCTCCTCTCCGGCCTCCCCTCAACCTTATCCTGCAATTGGCGCAACTGCTCCGCCATCCTCTCCATTGCACGGTCTCTTCCACCTCCTCCATCCCCATAACTAGACACATCCTCGTCCTGGCCTCCTGCTGCTGTCGTAGGCGCGGTGGTGGCGTGAGACGTGTGGCTCGTGACTTGCTGCACCGCCTGCGCCGCAGCAGCTGCCGCTATCCTCTGCATCTCCTCCCTGGTCATCGTCAACATCTGTTGACTAGGAGCTTGTGCAACGGCCTGTTGTGGTGCTCCTCCTTGTGTCGCCATTCCTCCTTGTACCACTGCTCCTCCTGGTTGCACCACCATGGGGTTTTGGGGCGGCGGCGGTGGCATCACCGCCGTAGCTGCTGCGAGCCTCCTGGGCACGACTAGAGCCGGCAATGGCTGTCGTCATTCCCACACCTTGAAGGATAGGTGTAGAAGTGATCGGCGCCTGCGATGGACCAGAAAAACCCAGAGGAGGGCCTTGCCCAAACGGCCTGGTCGTCGTCCAAGCTTCGTCGAACGTCGACTGCAAGTTTTTGGGAATTTCGTCCGCCATAGCTGAGCTTCAAACACAACTTTTTTTAAACAAAAGTTCCCACAGACGGCGCCAATAATGCAAGTGTGAGCGTCCTGGCCCGGTTTGGGGTAGATCGATTCTTGTCCTTGCCGGTAGAATGTCGAAAACCTACAAATAACTCTCACACCGGGGGTTGTGTCTGGTGAAGAGCCTCCGATGCTTAAGTCAGTATGTGAATGAGTATATTGAAGTGAATAATGAAAAAATCGTGTTAAGGGAGAAAGACTCACCCCCTTTATATAGGGGTGAGATACCTGCCCTAATAGCTGCCCGGATAAGGATGAGTTGGCTGCCCAAACTGCCCGTCCGTACTATGACACGCCGAGCACATGTCAGAGGTGGCGCGGGGCGTTGGGAGCTGTCAGAGGTGGTTATCGCTATCAACCAATATATTCTCGACACGTGTCCTCCTGCACATGGGGTAAATATTCTCCTGAAATTCGGTTGGAGGCTCTTACACGCGCCTGTAACTAGGACGATCTATCGAGTGTTGAGTCCACGAGATGATCGACCTGCTGAGGTCGATTAGGTTGCTCGATCACTTATCTGGTCGAGGGATGTATTGGTCGACTATTTGACTGGTCGACAGGTTGTTTTGCTCGATCTTCCCATTGCCTGACTCGATTCCTTCATGGTATGACCCCTCCGTCCGGTTCAGTAGACCAGTTTAGCTTTGGACTATATAATATCCTATATCAGGAAGCAAAATAAAACATAATCAATAAAACGACCACTCGTCCTTTTCTCATAACCCGGCACCTGCTTAACCTGCATCCGTGAAGAGCAGGTGGGAGTGAGCACAAAATGAAACGTAGTGCTCACCACTATGTACATATACAGTAATAGCATGTTAAGATGGTCTGGTCGCAACATGAATATAAAATAATAACAACATGTCTCATCTCATATCACCACAAATAACCTTACTCCTGTGCATATCTATCGCTAGCCGCAGAACGGGGATTCATTACCCGAAGGCAGGAGTACGTGCCACTGTAACAGACACGGCATTCCATATGGCTTACGTACCTCACAAGGCCATGACCATATCAGGACTTAAGGAGACTTGCCTCGCAAGGGCAACCGTACCGTAACTCGACGGGGACAACTGTACCGACGGCCGTAACAGCTCACATCGATAGGCTACATATTCCACACTCATAGATAGATCATACCGACTCAACAAAGGAAACACATATAGAATTGCAAATTTTATAAGTAAACCCACCTAGAAATCGAGGTCGAATATCACACAAAAGCAAGTAAGTAGGTCGAGGGCTAGACTCCTCAAACACCTACAATTAAGCGAGATAATACATCAATAATCTATCTCACTAGTCTAATTTAACATAAAACCCACACTTAATAAAAGTTACGGCTTAAGGGTTTTAATCGGATTTTTCATGGACTTGGAACTCTCTCAATTTTGAAAAATAGGACTCGAAGAACTAAATTTGGAGTCTCGGGACTTAAAAAATTTTTCCTAAATTTTTCTCATTTGAAGATAATTTTTAAAATTGAAATCGGTATTAAAAACGGCTTCCGAAACACAAAATGGTTAAAACAAAACTGAACCGTGCTGAACACAATTCTGTCGCGGAAATGGGCCTCAGACTAACATTTTTGGGCCGAAATAAGGGTCTGGCCCAAGGCAAAAATGGGTTAAGTCATGCGGGCTGGGGTGTAGGATCGCGAGCCAGGAGTTGCTGAAAGCACATGGGCCGCGCGGGCTGTATCGGGCCGGGACGCGGGCCGCGCATTAGGGGACACGGGCTGGGTATTTTCTGGGCTGAAAAAAAAAGCTACCTCAAGGACTGGGTTCGAACCTGCGACCTCACTCACGGAATAGCGCACAGAAGATCACTGCGCCACACGCTTGGTTATAATTTAAAATGAAAGCCCGCAACTAAATAACACCTATTGGAGAACTGAATAGAAACAGATACCGAAGAAGAAAATCGAACAGAGCTGCAAATAGGTTCACTAATGACCGAATTTCAACAGCAATATCACGAGAGGGTTCAAACATTTATAACATTATCGAATAAGCATATTTTTTAGAGTTTCGACATTTGATAAGACCGAGATTAAATGGTTCGAAAACGAAACGACAATACACGGTTAAAAAAAAACAAACAAACGGTATAACGACAGCTCGAAAAATGATATCGAGACTCCAAAATAAAACAAATTTATCACAACAACATTACGATATTCGACTTTACGAAATCGGGAGTTCCAGTCATCCCCGAAAATCTATGAACATATGAAATAAATAACGAACATACGAATCGATAAATAAAACGATTCGAAACCCAACGAAATGATTCAACACGAACAAAAAATAAACGAACGATATCATTCTGAATAATAATTCACGAGGAGGTTTCGAAAAGGATACCTGTCTTCAGGAATATCGAAAGAACGGGTCAGATGAACGGGCTGAACGGACGACATGTCTCGGATTTCTCGAACTTGATGCTGCTTGCGAACGACCTGGTCACAGACAGAGGCTCCTCACGACCTGCTGCTGCGCGACTGAACTAGTTCTGGTGGAGGCTAATGATGGTTGACAACAAGGCTGCTCGGCGGGGATAATATTGCCGGAAGAATTGTTGGTCGGGTCTGCTGGCGTCTCGCGAACAGAATCGCTGGGGTCGGACGACTACTGCTGCGCGACTGAGAGGACGCCGACGAGGATGGGAGGAGCTCGCCGGAATCAATGGAGGTTTGCTGGAAATTGCAGATACACAATTTCTTTTTTTTTTCTTTTCTTTTTTAAATAGAGCTGCGAAATTGAGAAGTGAAAGGAGAGATAGATAACTTCTATGGAATCTCTAGGGATATAAAGAGACGAGAGAGGGGGAGAACGTGCGGAATATCCACGAGAGAATCACACCGGTATTCTGAACGAGGAGACTTGGTCTCAATTACGCGTAGAAGAAGAAAACCGAAGGCTGCTATTCACTCCATTGGGTCATGATTAAAATAACAGAATGGGCTAATTAGATATAACTAAAGTGGGCCAAATAAATACTTTATATTTAGGCTGGGATAAATTAAAGAATTCTGGAATTTAATAGCACATAATGGTCGAAAATAATTTGAAATGGGCCGAAACAAAAATTTATTCAAATGGGTAGAGAATATTCCCTGATAAATTGGACAAATATCAAACTTAAAAATCGCTCGGAAAATGGTTCGTATAATAGCAACACGAATTACCAAGGATTCCGAACTAATCGCTCGTCAAAGGACAATAAAAATATAATGTAATTTATTAAATTAATTAGATGAGAACATCTAATTAATTATAATAAGTCAAACGAGATATGTCGAGCATTATCGGTAGACTTGTCAAAACGGGCCGCGCCAGCCGCCAAGGTTAAAAAAAAAAAAAAAATGCTACCCTTCCTTGCTTGTTGAGCATGCAAATCATCAACTTTATAGAATTGAGAGTTGAGATACTAGTGTAACTTTATAGAATTGAGAGTTGATATACTAGTGTTTACGGTCTGCGGTTCACAATTCACAAATCAAATAACCTTGTCCAATGCTTGTTCTTATGTTCACTCTTTATTGTTTTGATATTAATATGTTTTTATTTTTTTTAATTTAGTACTTAATGAAATAAATATTAAAATTATTACATAATTTACATTACATATATTAAAAAAATGTTTTTTTTTCCTGTAATGGCGCCCGCCCCGCCAAAGCCCGCGGGCCAGCCCGGGGGCCCAGGCCCGTTTTTACAAGTCTAATTATCAGAAATATACGCAATTAAATAAAACTGGACATTATATATATATATTAATGCAAGTTTGAGCGTCTAGGCCCGGTTTGGAGTAGATCGGTTCTTGTCCTCGCCGGTAGAATGCCGGAAACCTGCAAACAACTCTGACACCGGGGGTTGTGTCCGGTGAAGAGCATCCGATGCTTAAGTCAGTATGTGTATGAGTATACTGAAGTGAATAATAGAGAAGTCGTGTTTAGGGAGAAAGGCTCACCCCCTTTATATAGGGGTGAGATAACTGCCCTAATAGCTGCCCAGATAAGGATGAGTTGGCTGCCCAAGCTGCCCGTCCATACTCTGACACGCCGCGCACATGTCAGAGGTGGCACGGGGCGTTGGGAGCTGTTAGAGGTGGTTATCGCTATCACCCAATATATTCTCGACACGTGTCCTCCTGCACATGGGGTAAATATTCTCCTGAAATTTGGTAGGATGCTCTTACACGCGCCTGTGACTAGGACGATCTATTGAGTGTTGAGTCCGCGAGATGCTCGACCTGCTGAGGTCGATAAGGTTGCTCGATCAGTTTCTGATCGAACGATGGATTGGTCAACTGTTTGACTGGTCGACAAGTTGTTTTGCGCAATCTTCTCATTGCCTGGCTCAATTCCTTCTTGGTATGACCCCTCAAACCGGCTCAGCAGACCGGTTTATCTTGGGGTATATAATATCCTATATCATCTAGTCCCCCCCACTCTGGTCGAGTATAAATGACTCGATCTAAGAGTGAATTTGTACTTCATCGACCTCCTGGGTGGCGTGGTGTCAGATATCGGTCTTCTGATGGGTTTCCCGCTTACTTTTTGAATAATTCCTCATTAATTGCCAGAAATAAAGTCTTCTGCCACACGCCTTTCCTGTCGTCCCTACTTTTTCGCCACGTGCCCCATTTGTCCGGAAGTGCTTTAATGATAATGCCTCCTCACATAATGCGCCCACTTTGAGTGCCGTGCTAATTAATGGTTCCCACCGTACGATCTGGCTTTAATCCAACGGTCTTCATCTTCCCAACTTTTCCACTTTCCAAGTATAAATTCAGTATTTGGCGGATTTTCTGAGTTTTTCCACCTTTGCAATTTCGAACTCTCCTGTGCTCAAACATCCCTCTTGCAAGAACCCTAATTTTTCCTGGCGATCTCCCCTGCGATCTTTGAGTTCTTCCAAATCTTTCATTCTGCGATTATGAGTAAGTCGCTTCTCACCTGATTTTACGTTTCCAGTATCTGAGATTTTGCGTTTCAAATTTTTGAATTGGGTGTCTTGAGGTTTGCTGATTGAGGATTTTGAGTTTTTGTGTTGGGTGTCGGTATTCGCTTGCCAATCACCTGTGAATTTTGCCTTCTCTCTTCAAAAATCTTCCGAAATCCCCGTTTCCGTTATCTAATTTTTTCAAAATTGCCCTTTTCGTAGAACCCTAATTTTGAAAAACCTTCTCCTCCTTCTCCTTTCCTTTTTTGCCGAAATTTCTCTTTTTAATATTGTTCCTTTCTTTTTTGTTTTCAGATCCTGCTACCTCGACCACCTCCTCTGATTCGGTTGAGATATTGCCCTATGCCCTTGAAGCTGTTCATCTCTCGAATCTTCGTCCCGGCGAGACTGTCCCTACCATCGTTTTTACTGCTCGTGTCGCTTCTTCCAACTTAGGAGATACTATGGATAATATCCCCCTCCGTCGTCGTAGACCTGCCCTTGGCGAGTTAGACGATCCAGAGGTGGACGAGGTCATTTCTCCTCAACCCACTTATCCTTCGTCTTCGACCGTTCTACCTTCTTCCTCCAGACCTGGTGCCTCAAACTCTCCTCCCAACAAACCATCAACCAAAAACCCCCACGGAACTTCCACAAAACTCTCTTCTTCTTCTCTTTCTACCGATTGGTATTCTGCCGAAAAGATCGGCCATCCTAACGGTTGGTCGTTCTATAGGTCCTCTCCCTCTGATAAATACGATCATCCTTCTAGGGACTGTTACACCTTTTTTGAAATCCAATTCAAACTTGGCCTCCGTTTTCCTCTGTGCCCTGATCTGCTTCAAATTTGTGAATGGTTTGGGCTTTCACTACACCAACTCCCCCCCAAATGCCATCCGTTTCATGACCACCTTTATTATCCTCTGTCGCGTCCGTTTTGGTCAATTTGACCTAGATTTCTTCCATTATTGCTATGTCCCTTCTAAGAAAGGTCGAGGCCTATACCTGAAGAGCCGCAATGGGGCTCACTTCATCAATGATATCCCTTCCAATCTCCCTAAGTGGAGTGACAAATTTATCTTCGTTCAGCCCGATGTTCCTTTCCCCTGGCTTTCCATCCCTTGGGTCTAGGAAGTATCTCAAGAGGCGGCTTCAGCCCCTCTTTCAAATCCTCTTTTCGACCAACGGGTCCATACTTGGAATTCTAAGACCGTTGCGTCAGAAAAACTACTCAAGAACGAGAACCTTCTCCACTACTGTGGTCTTCTCACCCATAAAACTTGTCCTCCTCCTACCGATGAGATCCTCGATCTCATTCGGATTGAAGATGATCTAGGTAATCCTTGAGCAGATTAGTCAAGTGCTTATGCATTTCTCTGTTTTTGTTCTGAGTAATTTTTAATAATTTTTTGCTGATGTCGAATATAATCTGTGTTGTGATTTTCTTGCAGAGCTGCCCAGTTTCAACATTCCTCCGAGGAAACTCCTCTAAAAAACAAGGCAGGGACTACTTCTGGCTCGACCGGGGGTTAGGCTGAGGGGTCGACTACTTCCTCGGGACTCGACCGGAGCCACAGCCACGGTCGCCTGCTCGCGAGACTCCTTTGCCACCGTCGCCGCCACCGGGGCCACAACAAACACAACCACCACAACAACAACAACAGCAGCAACAACCTCAACAACGACAACAACAACAACAGCAGCAACAAACGCGCCAAACTCCTCCGTGTAAAACCCCTCAACAGTCTTCTACTTCGGTCGGTGCTACCAAGTCCTCGAGCACCTCCAAAGCTGACGATCGTCAAACCAAAATAACCGACCGCCAACAAAAAACTGACAGTCGCCACCAGAAAGCCGACGACCGCTATCGAACCGACAACCACCAAAAATCGACCATCGAGCTTCCTATTCTAAAGATGCTACTTCCACCAAGGCGACGAATAAATCCTCTGAACCTGTTTCCTCGTCCAAAACCAGGTCTCAAGAAAGAACTCCCTCCAACCAACAGTCTTCTACCACCCCCCTGAGGGATCGACCAAGGCTCTGGTCGAGTCCCGCAGTCAAGATGATGGGGGACGGGAAGTTACTCTGGGGAAGCGCTCTCGCACCGACCAAGGCGAAGTGGTTTGTAAGCGAGCGCGCGACAGCCAACTTTCGCCAAATCCTTTAGCCCCACGGTCTACGTCTCTATTGATGGCCTCTGCGAATGAGGTGGTCGACTGCCTCGAGGGTGCTCTCCTCGAGGACGACCGCAAAAAGGGATGTGCCGCGCTCCCAGAGGTTGGTGAAAAACTTGTCCGATGGCTCGCCCAGGTATGACTTTTATCTCATCTTTGCTTCGATTTTTTCTGACCTCTTCTGCTTGTCGTCATACATGTTTTGAACCATTTCACCCTCTTTAATCATAGGGTTTCGTCGAGTTTTTGCCTCTGGCTAAAGAGGCACGAGACAGCTCGGGGAAGTCCATAAAGGGCCTCGAGGGCACCATTGGCTACCTGCAAGATAAAAACTCGACCCTCGTGCAGCATAATGCTAAACTCCACGAGATATAGACAAAACAGAAGGCCGAGTTCGAAGTCAAGGTTAAGTACCTTCATGAAGAGCTCGCCCTAAAGGATAAAGTTATCGCGGAGCGGGAGGCTGCCCTTGCGGTGAAGGAGGTAGCCGTGGTGGAAAAAGAAACTATGCTGAAAGAGCAAGAGACTGCAACCTTGAGGCCGCGAATACCGCGAACAAGTGGTGGTCGACTATATGCAGTCACCCCAATTCTTGAAGGAGGTGCAAGACTTTGGGGTGGACTATTTTCAGTTCGCCCTTCAAAAGGCCCGCGAGCAGATCGCCGAGGACGACTTCGAGCAGCTCGACCTTGGGGCTATCTGGGAGGCCCTGCCCAAGGTCCTCTCTAGCTTCCAGGGCGATCCCAAATTACCACCCGAGTACGAGTGGTGGTCGGGGCTACTTAAAAGGACTCTGGCTCGATCCGACATCTTTAAGAAAACTTATGCTCTGCCCGATGGTCTAACTCCTCCAGCCTCGATGTTGGCCGTGTTGACTGAGTCTATTCGCCAACGTCCACTTAACGAAGCTTGCGACTCTACCTCCGGGACCAGCCATCCGCCTGAGCCAAACGCTAATCAGAGCAACACAGACTCGATCGCCACTCTCCCTTAGATTAGCTCCTTTTATTGTACTTTATCTTTTGAATCTGAGCGATGTACTCTTGACAATTATTCATGATCTGTTGGAGTATGAATGTTTTGCTTAATTTGTCTTTGTTGTCGATTATCTTTTAAATGAGCTGACTTGATATTCTTGTATGCCTCCTCAACGGTTCTTTTCGTTAATTATGCTAGTGTGTTTGCTTTGTACTCGATTGATTATCCACATTTTTGCTATAACATGCACCACATATACATTGCACCCTCCACATAAGATTTTTGAACACATGTCCATCCTTGGAGATGGTTGAAACATGTGACCATCCAGCCTCACGGCCTTAAACATGATGGGTTTCAAATTTTTGAACACATGCCCACCTTCAGAGGTGGTCGAAGCATGCGACCATCCAACCTCACGACCTTAAACATGATGGGTTTCAGATTTTTGAACACATGCCCACCTTCAGAGGTGGTCGAAACAAGTGACCATCCAGCCTCACGGCCTTAAACATGATGGGTTTTGGTCTTCACACATTCCCACCCGCGAGGAATTTTCTAAATAGGAGGTCACCCAGCCCGAAGGCGTGAGTAATCGACCAACCTGCCCACCCCAAGGGATGTTCTAAACAAGCGACCACC
>CACSLK010027801.1:660397-673304 GCA_902706635.1 Striga hermonthica
TATTATTAATTGGAGTAAAATTAGGTTTCCTAAATTAGGATTTAATTCTATTCCATGATTATTAATTTAATTAGGAAAGGAAATTCCTACAAGGATCTTCTCTAGTGTTACTAGGCTTAGGAGTCTTCTAGAAGAGATAGATTAGTAGGAGATCTCCTTCCTAGATTGAGTTAGTATTGGATTAGAATTAGGAGTCCTAGGTCTAATGGAATAAGCCCATATTTAGCACCTCCTTAAGGTCCCTAATGGAGCCTATAAATACACCATGTCCCAACCTCTCCTACAATGTTGTCTTGGCCGATTTTTCTCATCTACATACACGTGAGAATTGCTTTGTTCGAGAGTTAGGGAGATCCGATTAAACGCTCCACCAAGTTTAATCGGAATAGGTGTTTAGGTAATCCGTTAGAAGGCCTTTTGGTACAACTGACTGAGCTTTCTAATATATATATATTCGGTCATCATCTCAATCGTGTCACCGCCGTCCTCCGCCGGAGATCGCCAACCGGCGCCGGAAGTCAGCCGAGCTCAGCCAAGCGCAACCGCACGTCACCGCGAGCAGTCGCGCATCGCCAAGCCCAACGCACGACGTCCAGCAACGCCCAACGATCACACCCGTTCGTCCTTGCTGCTTGCTGTCTGCCCGTGCTACCAGTTGCCTATCGCGTCGTCCCCATCGCGCAATAAGTACGCGCGCGCCCAGGTGTCTTGCCCAGCACGTACGCGTCTGCCCACTCGCCAGGCCAAGTCCGCAGCGGCCTAGGAGTTCCGCATCAGCACGCGCAACACGCCCCAGCGCCCGAACGCGCACACACGCTCACTGCCCAGCATCTGTCCGCGTAGACCAGCAACCCGCACGTCAAGCTCAGCGCCCGACGCGCGTTTGCTGCCATCCGCGACTAGTGCCCGCGAGCTGCCCGCTGCACCCGACGACCGAGACCCGCGCACCGTCCGTTCGTGATACGTTTGACGAGTTGATTAGAATCAACTAAAGGCCAAACCTATCCGCCCATTAGGTTGTGGTGTTCAGACGAACTTCACCAACGGTCCTCTACATCGTCTCAGAGTCGGCAAAAATTTTAAAAGGTAAACGTCCATATCCTAACTATAGATTCCGCTGCGTTAGGATTTATTTCGATAAAGTTCAATGTTGTGAATGTTGTTTGACGTTCCTAACAGAACCCAACAACTGGTATCAGAGCCCAGGCTTAATGCAAACTCGTGCACAGTTTGAATTTTGGATTGCATGTTTACATGAATTATGTGCGTACGGACGCAGCGGCATAGTAGATTAGAAATTGCAATAAGATTTTGCAGGTGTTTCGAATCCGACTATTGTGGCCCGTATGTATGGATTTTAATTCATGTTGAATGTATGCTGTTTTTAAAGCCTTGGACATGTCAAGGAATTTTTGGGTTGGTGAATGCTTGTAATAAATTATTCGCGCGGTGGGACACCGCATAGTTTATCGCTTTCATAGAAACTCATGTACGGCTCCTGCGTGGGTCATAGGATGAATTATGTAATTGTTGTTTACACTATTCATTATTGATCCGGCGGGCGTGGACCAACCTTGACGGGGCGAGGCATAAACACGTACACGGATGCCATGGTGTTGATCCAATGGCGACTTTGCCGGAGACGACCAATTCAGTGGGAATCACTGCGAAAGAGGGAGTTCCAATACCTAAAACGGAGGACACACTCAACAAGGACAGGACTGTGTTTTCTCCATAACATTGGAGATTGATTAATGGCCATGATAGTTGGATTATAGTTCTTAGTTTATTATTGCTCATTAATCATGCATGTTTTACGTGATTGCTTATGTGCAAATACAACATGTACTTCAGGCTCTTATGGTCCGTGAAAATCTTGCACTTCCCTCTGTAAAGGTAATGCCTCCAGATCTTCAGCACATGAACCACTGCGGCTAGCTCAAGGACATGCGTGGGGTTGTTCTGCTCGTGAGGCTTCAGCTGCCTCGAAGCATAGGCTACGACTCTCCCCTGCTGTATGAGAATACAACCCAAGCCCATCTTCGAAGCATCACTGTAGATAATGAACCCCAAAGTAGGATCGAGTATAGACAAGAAGGGCGCGGTAGTAAGTCTCCTCTTCAGCTCCTGGAAACTCTCCTCGCACCTAGGACTCCATTCGAACCTCACAACTTTCTTCGTAAGGTTGGTTAATGGCTGGGCTATCTTTGAGAAGCCCTCAATAAATCTCCGGTAGTATCCTGCTAACCCCAGGAAACTACGAACATCGCTAGCACTTCTTGGTGTCTCCCACTTGCTCTGCCTCGATCTTGCCGGGATCCACCACAATGCCTCTACATGTCACAATGTGGCCAAGGAATGCCACACAAACCAGCCAGAATTCGCACTTCGAGAATTTTGCATAAAGCTTCTCGCGGCGAAGAGTTCCAGCACAATCCTCAGATGCTCTTTGTGCTGGTCGATGTCCCGTGAATATATCAGAATGCCATCAATAAACACGATCACAAACTGGTACAGATAAGGATGAAATACCCTATTCATAAGGTCCATAAACACCACCGAGGCATTGGTAAGTCTTAACGACATCACCACAAACTCATAGTGGCCATATATGGTACGGAACGCTGTCTTAGAGATATCCGACACCCGGATCTTTAACTGATGATAGCCAGACCTTAATTCGATCTTCGAAAAGACGGTGGCTCCCCTCAGCTGGTCGAAGAGATCCTTAATACGAGGAAGGGAGTACTTACTCTTGACGGTAAGGGCATTCAATTCACGATAGTCAATGCATATGCGCATCGACCCATCCTTCTTCTTGACAAAAAGGACTGACGCTCCCCACGGAGACACACTCAGCCGAATGAAACCGAGTTTGAGCAATTCCTATATCTGGGCCATGAGCTCTTGAAGCTCCTTCGGCGCCATACGGTACGGGTTTAAAATGGGACCCGCTTCTGGTACCAAATCAATTGTGAATTCGACTTAGCGGTTGGGCAGTCCTCCGGGCAATTCATCGGGAAAGATGTCGGGGTATTCACAAACAATGGAGACTCTCTCCGGAGTTCGATTGGAAGCATCATCGGACAACATACTCACGAGATAGCCTCGACAGCTACCTTTAGAAAGGCTCTTCCTAGCTTGCATAGAAGAGATGACTTGAGGCACAATCCTCAACTTCACCCCATAGAACACCACGAGCTTATCGGAATCGGGAAAGAGAGTGACCTCACGCTCTTGGCACTGGATGTCGGCTCGATAACAAGTGAGCCAGTCCATACCTAGAATCACGTCGAAGTCTCGCATGTCAAGAATATAGGTGTTAGCCTCCATAACTCGCCCACCAATATTAACTTGAAGGCCACGAATCAAAGAATCAGAGACAATAATTTTCCCCGAGACTAGACTAACCTCGAGGGGATCAACCCTGCACACATTACTGAGAGACAGAGCCTCAAGACATCGAGAAGAATTGAATGAATGGGTAGCTCCGGTATCACACAAGGCATATACGGGTACATTGGATAAGGAGATCATTCCAGACATGGTACATGTATTGTTCGCTGCCTCGTCATAGGTAATAGTATAGACACGAGCCTGGCCTCCTGCCCGCTGCTGATAAGGTGGGGGCTGTCTGGGCTGCTGCTGCTGCTGAAGTGGCAGTGGGGAAAGCTACTGCTGATGCTGGTAGGGGAAAGGCTGTTGCTGCTGCTGCTGCTGCTGCCTCTTGGGCTCGGGACAGACGTTAGCATAGTGGCCGGGGCGGTTGCAGTTGTAACACATTCGCTGATCAGCTAGGCACTCGCCACTGTGGAATCTGCCGCATTTCTTACAGGATCGCTTGTCAGAAGAGGAATGATTGCGTCGGTCTGGACCTCCTCGCTTTCCCTTCCGGTTATCCGGTGGAAATCTGCCTTCCTCTTGCCCGAACTAGAGCCGGGCGGCACAGAGGAAATAGGGTGGACTAGCTGAGCAGAAGAAGTAGGGACATGGAGAGCCTGGCAACTCTTTAGCTGAATGGCACGTGTAACACCCCGTTTTATGAATAAGAGAATAAGATCATTTGCATTACATATTTAGCTCGACTTTGCGTTTAAAACACTTAATCCGATAATGAAATTGAGTAGATGTCCTCGTCTACCTAATTTCTTATTTGTTTATTTGCTTAAGTTGTTTTAATTGATTAATTTCTTAATGTAAATTAATTGTTTTAGTCTAAAAATTCATTATTTCCCCAAACATATTTCCTATTATGAGGCCTAAGTCAATAAAATTTTCCTCCAAGGAAAAATAGCATACGGCCCTTAACCTTTATCATTTCATGAGTTTGAATTCTTATGTTTGAGATTTAAATGCCAAGACCAAGTCCTTGGCCCTCAACTCTTTTCCCCATTTTTCGGACACCACCATCTAATCTCCTAAAGCTTCTCACCAAGCAAGCTAAAGGGAGTTTGAAATCTTCTTTCCTAACAACCCAAGCATCTCGGCCATCACCCCATCATCTCCAACGTTCACCTCTCCACTCCCTACCATAATTAACCATCTATTTAAAGACCCCAACAGTTCCAGCCACCATCTTTACTACCCCAGAAAGATCACCAAGAAAAATAAATCATCTCCTTCGCGATAGCCGAGCTTTCCGCTAGCAGCCCGCAAGCCGGCGGCCTGAGGACAAGGACCAACGAGACCTGAGACGTGAGTTTCGAACCATTTCGAGCATTACCGGGCCATCAACGAGAGCCTTTAAGCCAAGACCGGGCCTTACCTGAAGCCGAGAGGCCGTAGCCATCAACCGAAGCCGAGACCTAGCCGTTCAAGCCTTATTTTGTCCCGTTTCTTTAGGTCCATTTCGTTAAGGTAATAAGCTCAGCCGTTTTACTCTCTTTGTGTCGCCGAACTAGCGTTTAAGAACCAACTTTTAAGTGATAAAATGGGCATGCTGAACTTTGTGATAAATGAAAAAGAAATGAGATGATTTTCATGAGTTTTAATGCCATATGTGGATGCCTTTATCTGTTTCCTTTGCTGAGTTAATGAGATTATTATTTTGCTTATAATGACGTATTAGTAGAGCATAGTATCACAGCTTATTTGCCCTTGTATGTTATGATTTCGAACTTGAGAAAAAGAAATAAATTAAAAAAAAAAGAGACATGACATGTTATGAACTTGATCTCATTTTGGTATAATTTATTTCTGAAGTTGATGTACATGGAACTATGTGTTTATTGATCCTCTTCTGAGCCTGTAACGTGATTTTTTGTTGATACTGTGCATGAGCATTTATAGTATTAGTTTCAGTTTTTTTAGGCCTGTTATGTGTTATAAACGTTCAAGAAAAGAAGAGAATAAAAGGCATGGTTATGAGTTTGTTGTGTGCTATTGCTTTGCCTTGTTGCTGTGACTTATATATGTAAATTATGGATGAGTTAGCATGCTGAATTTAGTCCATTTTTCAGAGCTTAATTTTCAGCTGTTAAGGTCATGTTAAGTATTGTCAATTAATAAGAAAATAAAATGATGAGGAATACGAATTTGAATTCATGATACATCAGCCTGTTCGATTCGATTTTTGCCCTGTCTAATGTGTTCCGAAAATTATGAAAATTTTTGTGTTGATCCAAAATTATGTTGGGAACAATACTGTAAAATTTTAGATTATTTAGATTTGAAATGAACTTTATAAAAATGTTTGATCGAGATGCTGTCCGAAATGATTTCTGCGTAGTATTGATGATTTGTGACTTCGTTTTGCCCTATCCATAAATGACCTGCTATTTTACCGTTTTTATGGTAAATTCTTGTGTCTGTTGTGAGTCTTTGAGGACAAGAATCATTAATTTTGGACGTATACATCATGAGATATGAATTTTTGAAAATTATGTGTCATGCGAGTTCGAGAATGTTTAGTTTCAGCTGCAACTTGTGATCTCCATATCTCATGCCTCAATGACTGTTTTGACTTGAAATTTTTATGACATGTCTATCTATATGTTAAAAGTAAGCATGTTGAGTTTTAGCTGATTCTGTTGGATTTTGAGGAAATGAAAAATGTTAGACCGTCAACATATAATTCTGCCCTTGGTAGTATTATATTTCAAATTGTGTTCATGCGATTGACCTGTAACTTTTATGTAAAATTCTTTCATGTGTCATAAGCATGCTGTTTAAGTTTTAGACTTTTTTGATAAGGACGCGATTTTATAAAATTGTTTAAACCGAGAGAAGTTAGAATTTTATGTGCACTTAACTACTTTTATTCGAACGAATTATGTTCTCTTATCTGATATATGTGCCTTATGTGTTTTAGTGTGTTGATCTGCATTTTAACAAAAATCCTAATAATAAGACATAATAATCAAAATTCAGATTAAGAGGAGTCGAGCCCTCATTCAGACGCACGTGCATTTTCATCCAGTCAGTATGTTCAAAAGGTGGGGATTTTCCATGCTATGTTCTTATTCTTAATAAACGCAAGATATTTTTAGCCGAGGTATGTTTATGAGTATTCGCCTATGAGTGGGCATTGCCCGCGAGTGGGTTCGAGGACAGGATCTCCCACTGTGTGGGTCAGCGTTCCCGGTGGTGAGGTGTACACCCGAGATCGGTTTGCCGTATCGTGTGGGTTAGCGTTCCCGGCCGGTAAACCAACAGATGAGCCATGTTATGAGACCATGTTTTACTTATTTATATGCCAATGTTATCGGTACCTGTTTTTATCATGAATAATTGCATAGTATGGATTATTGATGAGCACGTTGATTATTGCTCAGCCCCCACAATTATCATTTTCAGGTTAGCATGCCGGGCGGGACTCAAGAGGGGCTCGTGGTGGTCATATTCAGTTTATTTATTGCTTCCGCTATTGAACAGTTTATTTTCCAAACATATTATTATCAGCTATATTGAACATTGTTGGATTCCAGTTTCAGTTTTTCAATTCTTTAATCGGACTAGTATCGATCGCTCTGCTTGGTCTTAATGAATTGAACATGTTCTATGTCAGGATCAGATATCCTGAAATGATTATAAGCAGACATGACAGTAAGTACCCTCAAGCATGTTTTAAAAGTTAAATTATTTTCGAAAAGTTCGATTAATTTTCAAAAACTCTGATGATTTCAATGTATAAGTAGAGGGTGCTTACAGCACGGATAACAGTCTCGCCATAGGGAAGGTTCCCCTGGCTCGTGAGATGCATGGAAAGAGAAGGGTGAAGACCATCATGGAACTTGGTGGCCTTCTTCAGTTCGGTATCCACCATATGAGGAGAAAAGGCGCTCATGCGCGTGAACTCCCGCTCATACTCCTCGACAGATCGGGTCCCCTGGCGGAGATCCCAAAATTCGCAGTCTATCCTAGCATGGTAACTCTGTGGATAGTACTTCTCAAGGACCACTTCTTTCATGCGATCCCAAGTCAAATTGGCGAACTCGCCTGGCCTCAACCTCCAGTAATCCTCCCACCACAGTGCGACATCACCATCAAGCTGGTAATGACCACATGCTACTTTATGATCATCAAGGCACCGAAGGACAGCGAACATTCGCCCGAGATTGCGAATCCACTATGTGGGGACCTCAACACCGGTGGGGTCAGTCGCTGAAACTGAAGGACAATGTTGAGATGATCATCTACTTGGTCGGGAGCCTGCTGATAGGGTTGTGGTGGTGGTGGAGGTGGAGGTGGGGTGGCTGTTGATGCTGCTGGCTGTTGCGGGTTTGACGAGCCATAGTTCTACATTAAGAATGGGCCGAAAAGTTTAGTACAATTATAAGGAAATCTAGGGTTAATCATTAAACGCTAGAGTTCAACTTATCAAAGGTGGATAGACTCCTAAGACCAAAAATTAACAACAAGTTACATTTCAAGTAGTTTCATTGCTACAAGAATACACAATTCACAATATAAGTATTTTTATTGATACATATAAAACATACCTTAAGCAGTGCGGCGTGACGAAGACGAGTGGTCAAACATAAGGTCAATATCACATAATCACATAACATGTAATTCACATATGGACTAGTCTTCAAAAACGCAGACTGGCTCTGATACCAAACTGTAATAGCCCAGCCAACCCGTGGTAGGATATTATCCGCTTTGGGCACGCTCACCTGCACGGTTTTGCCTTTGGGAGCTAAATCACCAAAACGCGTCCTACTAGTGAAGGAATCCGCAGCCACTTAAAAGGCATGCTTCGTTCTCCTTCACAACCGATGTGGGATATCTGCATGAGCAGTTGGGAGTGAGCACAAAATAGAACATAGTGGTCACCACTATGCACATATACAATAATAGCATGTTAAGATGATATGGTCACAGCATGAATACATAATAATAACATGTTTCATCTCTGATCGCCACAAATAACCTTACTCCTGTGCACATCTATCGCTAGCCGTAGAATGGGGATTCATTACCCGAAGGCGGAAGTATGTGCCACTATAACGGACACGGCCTTTAATATGGGCTTACGTATCTCAAAAGGGCACGGCCATATCAGGACTTAAGGAGACTTGCCTCGCAAGGGCAACCGTACCGTAACTCGACGGGAACAACCGTACCGACGGCCGTAACAGCTCACATTGATAGGCTACATATTCTACACTCATACATAGATCATACCGACTCAACAAAGAAAACACATATAGCATAGAAAATTTTATAAGTAAATCCACCTGGAAATCGAGGTCGAATATCACACAAAGCAAGTAAGTAGGTCGAGGGCTCGACTCCTCAACACCTACAATTAAGCGAGATAATACATCAATAATCTATCTCACTAGTCGAATTTATCATAAAACCCGCACTTAATAAAAATTAAGGCTTAAGGGGTTTAATCAGATTTTTCGTGGACTTAGAACTCACTCAATTTTGAAAAATAGAACTCGAAGAACTAAATTTGGAGTCTCGGGACTTAGAATAATTTTTCTAAATTTTTCACATTTGAAAATAATTTTTTAAATTGAAATCAGTATTAAAAACGGCTTCTGAAACACAAAATGGTTAAAAAAACTGACTAGCCACGCTGAACACAATTCTGTCGCCGAAATGGGCCTCACACTAACACTTTTGGGCCGAAATAAGGGTCTGGCCCAAGCCAAAAATAAGTTAAAGGCATGCGGGCTGGGGTGTGGGTTCGCAGGCTAGGAGATGCTAAAAGCAAATGGGCCGCGCGGGCTGTATCGGGCCGGGACGCGGGCCGCGCATTAGGGGACACGGGCTGGGTATTTTCTGGGCTGGAAAATAAGAAAAAGAAAAAGGCTACCTCAAGGATTGGGTTCGAACCTGCGACCTCACTCAGGGAATAGAGTACAAAAGACCACTGCGCCACACGCTTGGTTATAATTTTAAAATGAAAGCCCGCGACTAAATGACACCTATTGGAGAACTAAACAGAAACAAACATAGAAGAAGAAAATCGAACAGAGCTGCAACATAAGTTCGCTAATGACCGAATTTCAACAACAATATCACGAGAGGGTTTGAACATTTGTAACATTATCTAATAAATATATTTTCTGAGTTTCGACATTTGATAAAACCGGGATTAGATGGTTCGAAAACAAAACGACAATACACAGTTTAAAAAAAAAACAAACGAACGGTATAACGACAACTCGAAAAATGATATCGAGACTCCGAAACAAAACAAATTTATCACAACAACATTACGATACTCGACTTTACAAAATCGGGAGTTCCAATCATCCCCGAAAATCCACAAACATATGACATAAATAACGAACATACGAATCGACAAATAAACTGAATTTGAAAACCAAGTGTTCAGCCTGAATTACAATCATGAAGTTGAAAGTACCAGAAATTCCTAGAGGCATACTATCAGAAAAACTTCTTTGACTGATTGGGTAGATAAAGAAAACAGCGGTAGCAGCTGCAATAGGAGCTGAATATGCAACGACAATCCAAGGTCGCATACCCTGACGGAAACTAAGCTCCCACTCACGACCCATGTAACAAGCTACACCAATTAAGAAGTGTAGAACAATTAGTTCGTAAGGACCACCGTTGTATAACCATTCATCAACGGATGCTGCTTACCAGATTGGGTAAAAGTGCACGAAATAATTCAATGCGAACGAAAATAAACGAACGATATCATTATGAATAACAATTTACGAGGAGGTTTCGAAAAGGATACCCGTCTTCGGGAATATCGGAAGAACGGGCCGAACAGACGACGGGACTCAAACTTCTCGAACCTGATGCTGCTTGCGAACGACCTGGTCATGGACAGAGGCTCCTCACGACCTGATGCTGCGCCACTGATCGAGTTCCGATGGAGGCTAATGATGGTTGACAACAAGGCCGCTCGGCGGGGATAATATCGCTCGAAGAGATTGTTGGTCAGGTCTGCTGGAGTCTAGAGAACAGAATAGTTGGGGTCGGACAACTACTGCTGCGCGACTGAGAGGATGCCGACGAGGATGGGATGAGCTTGCCAAAATCAATGGAGGTTTGCCGGAAATTGCAGATACGCGATTTTTTTTTTTTTTTTAAATGGAGCTGTAAAATTGAGAAGTGAAAGGAGAGATAGATAACTTTTGTGGATGGTCTAGCGATATAAAGAGATGGGAGAGGGGGAGAACGTGCGGAATATCCACGAGAGAATCACACCGGTATTCTGAACAAGGAGACTTGGTCTCAATTACGCGTAGAAGAAGAAAACCGAAGGCTGCTATTCACTCCATTGGACCATGATTAAACAAACAGAATGGGCTAATTAGATATAACTAAAGTGGGCCAAATAAATACTTTACATTAGGGCTGGGCATAAATTAAAGAGGGCTGGAATTTAATAGCACATAAAGGTCGAAAATAATTCGACTTGGGACGAAACAAAATTTAATCGAATGGGCCGAGAATATTCTCCGATAAATTGGTCGAATATTGAACTTAAGAATCACTCGGAAAATGGTTCGGATAATAGCAACACGAATAACCAAGGATTCCAAACCAATCGCTCATCAAAGGGCAGTTAAAATATAATGCGATTTATTCAATTAATTAGACGAGAACATTTAATTAATTATAATAAGTCCAAACGAGATATGTCGAACATTATCGGAATTATACACAATTAAATAAAACCGGACATTATATATATATAATACACAAAATAATATTATTTAATAATAATAAACATTTTAAAACAATTAGACATTTAATGACAATAATAATAATAATAATAATAATAATAATAATAATAATAATAATAATAATAATAATAATAATAATAATAATAATAATAATAATAATAATAATGATGATGATGATAATAATAACAATTATGCAAAATAAATAATCTCAATTATTCATAAATAAACAGGGCATGACAGGATGGGAACTCTCGTTGATGTCGTGTTTTGTCGTTCGTCAAGCCTCAATTTATTTTTCAAGCATTGTCGATGTCGTGTTTTGTCGTTCTTATATTTGTCGGTTGAGCCTTATCATTGTTTTTTTTAAAAACGTGCATTTTGAGCTTTGGTTTATTTCTCAGTTCGTCGTTGTGTTGACATTTGTTTGGTTCGAGCTTTTATTTCGTCGTCGGAATGTTTGAGCTAAAGTTTTTATAAAAATTTTCATACGTTAGACAATTATATTTTCATTTTTGGAATTTTTCGAACCCTTGTCGAGGAGTCGATCCCCTTCGAAAATGGTCGCCGACGTCGTTGTTTTTCACGACATCTGCTCCTAGCCATAAACCAGCGGACGTCCGTCCTCAGCCATGCCATGCTCATTTTCTGCAGAGGCCATCGTGTTGCTTTTTCAGCCTTGCAACAGACGAGCGTAGTTTTTTTTTTCTTTCTTTCTCACTGACCCCTTTTGCGCAGCACATTGACCCAAAATGTTGCAGCCCGTGCCCCTTTTGGCCCAGTTTCTGTAATACCCCACTTTGATTTTACAGAAATTCTGAACTTTCCAAAAATCAGTACAAATTTTTCGAGATCATTTTCGAAATTTAATGGGTGTTAAGCAACATTTTTCATAACCCAAGTCTTATATGGGCCCACGGGGATTCATTACCCGGTTTTCACAAGGTTTTCATTAACCAAAGCATATCATGAGACATTACTCAACATGAATAATCAAACCACATCATCATATCCCAACAAACGAGGGTTCCCCAAGTTTTCCCAAAATCAAAACAAATCATACGTTTTGCAAAAAGGTTTTAATAAGACTCAACATAAAAGGTCCAATAAGCCTTATTTATTCCAACGGAAGCTAAATATGCATAATCAAATGACCGACCCACTCGCCTCTCCTCGTCACCCTGCACCTGCTTAACCTGCATCCGTGAAGAGCAGGTGGGGATGAGCACAAGATGAAAATGCGTGCTCACCACTATGCACATATATCACAAATGATAAATAATGTAAAGGAGGTATGGTTACAGTATGAGCATAAATCAATTATTCTGTCACGTCTCCTAATCACATCACAACATATCACCCACGTGTACACATCATTCATTAGCCAAGGAAAGGGGATTCATTACCCTAACTCATGGGGGTATGATATGGTCGTTAGTAGTGGCTCGTGAGGAACCGGTTGTGATCCGGTCGTCATTGTCCATATGAAGGGGACCGGTTAAGCATTATGGTAGTCGGCGATTGGGAGTGCTCGGCGTCGCACGGTGTTCGGCGCCCCTCAAGTGCTTGACATTGGGGGTAGACAGGATGAAGTTTCTGGCGCGGCATCGCCCGGTATGATGAGTGACCGGCGTATGGTGAATGCTCGGCGTAGGCGAGTGCCCGGCGTGGGTGAGTGCTCGGCGCGAGGCCTTCAGCGGGTGCTCGGCCTTGGGAGGTGGCCGGCGGCCCTCGTGTGTTCGGCGGTCCTCGTGCGCGTCGAGGAGGTTAGAACCTCAAGGTGA
>CACSLK010027801.1:675926-691070 GCA_902706635.1 Striga hermonthica
TAATAATCCATTTATTCACAAAAGAACGTACCCCTTTTGTCCCAGTTTCGGTGCCCAGGCCCGCGCAATCCGCCTTCTCGTCGAACGTTCTAGCCCGCGCGAGAGCCTGTAGAAGCCCACGCTATATCACGTCTTCAGCCCACGAACCAACCTCCCAGCCCGCGAGGCCCTGCTTGGTATCAAGCCAAGTCCGTGCCCCAATTTCAGCACGCGCCAAGCCCAAATCCGCGGCAGCTTGTGAGTAGTGACCCAGTGCGTGGCCCTTTGAGCATAGCAGCGTGGCCCTAACTATGTTATTTTCATGCCAAACCCGTTTATTCTGGTGCTGAGCCTGTTTTAGTTAAAAAAAAGTTGGGAGAATGTTTGATAAATTATTTTAAGTCTTATGACCCTTTTATTTTCTGAGTCATTCTTATAAAAATTGAAGTTCCAAGTCACCTAAAAATCCAATAAAGTCCCTTAATCATTTATTTTGTTTTTATTAAGTGTGGTTTTTCAATAAATTTCCTAGTAAGGAGATAATTTATTGATGAAAATTATCTCATTTAATTTTTAAGTTTTTGAGGAGTCGAACCCTCAAACCTATTGTGAAGCATTTGCATAACCGACATTTCCGGTCTGAGGTGGGTATTGATAAACTTACTATGCCTTTACTTCGTATAATCATGTGACTCCATAATCAATTTATGCCTTTATTAAATTGACCTCTTGTGCAATAGTGTGTGCAGATGAGCATAGGGTGAAGTCGCAGTGGTTCATGTGCAAGAGTGTCTGCATATGAGTATGGAGAAGACCGAATTGGGTCCCATGCAAGAGTTTTTACATATGAGCATATGGTAAGTCGAAATGAGTCCCATACAATAGTGTGTACATATGAGATTAGGGCAAGATGGATTGGGTCTCGAGCAAGAGTGTGTGCATATAAGCATAGGGCGAGGTAGGAGATAGATGTAGTGATTCGTATTCACGCTGAGATTATGTTGTCAATTATTATCTGAAATATATTGCATAGTATTCTCGTAGTGAGCTTGTTGTTTGCTTATACCATTATTTCTATCTTTTTCAGGTTAATATGGTGGCCGTGGCAAATGACGAACGAGTGTGGTCACTTTTCTGTTAAGAATTATGTTTTGTTGCTTTCTCTCTCTTTTTTTTTCTATTTTTTTATTTTTTTTTCCGAAAACTGTATGATTGGATAGTTTCTGAAACTTGAAACTATTGTGACTTATGTTGTGAGATTATTTTGTTTAATTTGATTATTATCTCGTATGTTAGTATTTGTTGTGAATTGGGCAATGTGTTCCCAACGGTTTAAGGTTATGCTAACCCGAGTAAAATGAATGAATGATTTGAGTAGCACACGTTAAAATGTTTTAATTCGAAAAATAAATTCAAAAAAGTTACTCTGATTTTTTGGAAAATCAGGATTTCTTTTTAAAAATAACGGGGAGTTACAATCTTTGAACCGGATTGATCTTCCTACGCCATGCATTTCCTTCTGCTTTGAGCTCCGGTGACCTGCAAAATTTCGGGAGGGGGTTTCGGCGGATAACCTCTGAAGCTCAAGTCAGAACTGCTCAATCAATGATATATGAAAGAATATATGGTTTAAGGCTTAATAATGTGATATCTTAATGAAGTACAACCTGTCACCCTTATATAGGATAGTTGTCATGATGCCCAAGAGAGTTCTTGTTAGAATGATACACTACCAGAGCACATTTTTTTAACTTACCACGTCTCTCACTAGGCAAGTCTCTTAATCAAGTGATACTTTCCTTCTACACGTGACAAACTATATCAAGCTCTTTCTTCTGACTGCTTTATCCAACTATATCGACAATCTGTCCTGTAAAACAACATTCTGCGATTCATGACCAATACACATTACATCTCTAAAACCTGAGAGCCTATGTTATCCACATCCTCAATGATCTATTTTACATTCGCCATGTGGACGTCATACTTTTTTGAAAGACAAAACTGACATAGATTTAGTTTTGATCTTAAATAGTACGTTGCGGCTACCAATATAAAGACAAGATACATTTAACGAATGTCGATGCAGGACAAGTTAATTTTTACAACCTATGTGAGAGAATCCTTTGTGCCGATCTCTACTGACCACCCTTCTGAAAAGTCGATGTCCCATCATCAAGAGAATAAATGTTGTTGACATAAAAAATCACCTCATAAGCTGGATTGGCGACACGTATAATATCTAAAGAGGTAAACAAAAGAGCTGAGGTGAGAGAGAGCCCATCTGCTGAACAAGCGAGCCGACCTCAGGGAATAGGCTGACTTCGGCCAAGATACGGACCTCAAGAAGCCGACGTCAACAACTACAGGCCGCATTAAATGACTGTCTGATTAGACGTCTTGGCCCAAGTGAAAACCATCATTACCAGGGGACCCACCTGCCAAAAAGCTGAACCTAGGTTGTCCCAACGCATTAAATATCGCCGAATCTCCTCAAAAGACGGGCCAATAGTTACTATAAATAGAAAAATTAAATTAGATACGAGGATCTATTCCCGACACATTAAATATCGCATTAATCACCTCGGTTTCGAGAAAAACTGACTTATTGTACAAAATACCGACCTTCGGTATCTTCAAACTAGATCATAATTAATCAATAAAATCGCACTTTTAAAGTTTTAATCCTCCTTAGTCCATATATAATTAGATGATACATTAAATATCGCATTAATCATCTGGGTTTTGAGAAAACCTGACCTACTGTTTGCATTAACCACCTAAGTTTCGAGAAAGACTGGCCTACTATACAAAATACTTACCTTCGGTATCGTCAAACCGGATCATATTTAATCAATAAAATTGCACTTTTAAAGTTTTAATCCACCTTAGTCCATAGTAAATTAGTCGATAAAATCCTTTTATCAACAGTTTGGCGCTAGAGAAAGGGCCTCATAAGATATTTGAGGTCAATCCCCGAATCCATCTTTTTGAGAAAAGAACGAGAAACGTCTAAATCGTTATTGACACCCATGGACAAATGGCTCAGTCAGGCTAATATGATCAAACATCTAGGGGCAGGGCCAGCCGTGGCCCGATCCCATCTACCGGTAGAAACAATGCTACGGCTATTTCGGACCTCGCAAAATTCATCCAAAACCCAGAGTTCACGAAAGGATTTTCTGCTTTGCTCACGCCAACCGCCGGCTACGACAGTGAAACCACTGGAGGATAATATGCTGGAGATGACGGCGGAGAGCCAATCCGGACAGGCCAGGAGGGCCGCTGTCGTTGCTAGATCGTTATTCCAAAAAACTGGGAACTTGGCCGATCTCCAACATCATATAGAGATAGGTCGGTCGACTAGGCGTGACAACCTAGAAATGGAATCCTTGAGGAGAAGGGTCGCTGAGCTTGAAACTCGATGAGCAACGAGGGCGAGGTCGCCGCCTAACCCCCGTATTCACGAACTTGGACATGTATACGTGGAGGTAGACTCGCCGCTGGCGCCTGAGTCGACTTTAGAGCCTTTACCTGAAAAAGTCAAAGTCCCGCAGATCGGCCTCTATGATGGGACTTATGATCCTGACGCCCACCTTGGTCATTATACATCTTGGATGGACCTGCATGGGGCCACCGACGCGTTGAGATGTCGTATGTTCTCTCTGACCTTGGGGCCTAAAGCCCAAAAATTGTATTACTCCATGCCGACTCACTCCATCCGTCGTTGGGGCCAACTCAGGTCGGCCTTCCGCTCTCACTTCATTGGGGCACAAGTCTGTTTGATCCCTAAGGAATCAATAACGAACATCGTCCAAAAGGATGATGAAAGTCTGAAGGAATACATCCCTCGCTTCAAAGAGGGCGTGCAGAACATGGAGCCATGCTACCTGAGACACTCCTAGTATCTGCAATATCTTGGCTAAAGCCCAAATCAATGTTCAGATGGTCGCTTTATCTAAACAAACCCAGCACGTTCCAAGAGTTTCTGGTTCGAGCTCAGAATCACGTGATCGCAGAAGAATGCATGTCAATACCTGACCTCACGTTCACCTCACAAGAATAGAAACCGACGTCCAAGGAGAAAAAGAAGAAAAATTACTTCGGCAACTCGTCCAAGAAAACATCTTCCACAGATCCGCGCTGGTGGGGGTATCCCAACGACCCCGAGGTACGAGCCGCCCAAGATTAGTATAGAGAAGATCTAATCGCAGGGTACCACTCCATTTATTCGGTGGGAGCTGCCACAATCTACAAGGAGATAAAGAGCAAGGGGATCATTTCCGACGCTCGACCTACGAAAACCCCGAAGAGTCAACTAGACAAGGGACGATACTACGACTACCATCGGTCGCGGGGCCATAATATCGATGAATGCCTGAGCTTGTTGACGACTCTGATGAAGCTCATTGGCAATCCCCAAGTCAGGAAGTTCATAAAGGCCAACGATGCTAATGGAAGGCGGAGACCAGTTGAAATCCCCGAAGATGTTGAGGTAGGTGAAGGACGCTCACACACCAAGAGGCTCTGATTGCAAGGAGACAAAGAGATCTTCACATTTGGTCCTTCAGACACCAACTCGCCCCAAGATTGATTTGGGAAAAGAAGTAAAGAAACCGAGCTCCCAAACCGACTTAGCCGAATGCCACCGACGTCAGGACGAATGAGCCTAATTTCCCGAGTTAACACCAACAGGGATGAACCGACCTCCTCAAGAAGGCAGGCTAAGGCCTATGCCCTGAGAGCTTACAACTCAGGAAAGCAAATGATGACCTCCGACCTCAGGGAGACGATAAATGCTCGCACCTGCCCCATCACATTCACTTTGGAAGACGTAAGCCTGTTCGACCATCCTCTTTCAGATGCACTCATCATCACGACCCCCATTTGTTGTATTCTCGTCCATCGAATCATGGTGGATACGGGGGCATACTCGAGTATACTTATGCTCCGAACATTCAACAAGCTCGGGATAGACCCAATCGAAGTCCGTCCCTGCAACGACTGAGTTTATGGTTTCAACGGGAGCGTGACACTCCCATTAGGAGAGATCACCCTCCCAATCAGGTTCGAAGGACATGAGCAGACCTCCAAAGTCATTATGGAGATGTTCAAAGTCATGGACCTGGACAGCGAATACAACGTGAGCCTTGGGAGGACAGCCTTGTACAAGCTCCGAGCTGCCGTTTCCATCTTTCACTATGCCATAAAGTTCCCCACCGTGGATGGGGAAGGTACACACTATAGAGAACAGAGGGAAGCCAGGGAGTTGTTCCTAGAGATCCCCTCACGAGAGATCCACATGACAAAGGGATTTGACGTCGGGTCGGGGGATGACCTAGACCTCCAAACATTCGAGCAGTCACCGACATCACCTCGCTTGGGGCCGACATCACCTCAAACGAGGACCCCACGACAGTAGCTGAAATCGCTCTTCCAGAATTAACCCCGGCGACGAATGAGGAAGACAAGACACGAGATCAG
Organism: Striga hermonthica; assembly: GCA_902706635.1. Taxonomy (NCBI): domain Eukaryota; kingdom Viridiplantae; phylum Streptophyta; class Magnoliopsida; order Lamiales; family Orobanchaceae; genus Striga; species Striga hermonthica. The sequence continues at coordinate 681,390 of CACSLK010027801.1, forward strand.
AGGAGAAGGCCCGAGAAGAAGCCTGCCAAGGAAGAGGACGTCCTCGACCCCCGAGACCAGTTCAAGGAAAAGAAAGGGGGCAACTGAGCTGAACCCTCGGAGGAGGTGGAAATCATTTATGTCGATGAACCGACGTACGACTAACAACTCCGCATCGGAGCGAATCTGCCAGAGCCTCTCCAGACCGAACTGATACAGTTCCTTCGGGTAAATGCCAAAGTCTATGCTTGGAGGCATGAGGACATGAAGGGGATTGATCTGGCGGTTGTCTGCCACTGACTCAATATAGATAAGATGGTCAGGTCCGTCATCCAAAAGAGAAGGAAGCTCGGCCCAAACCGACAAGAAGCTCTGGAGGAGGAAGTGAACAAACTCGTTGACAACAAGTTCGTCAAGGAAACCAAGTACCCTACTTGGGTGTCCAAAAAAGTCTTAGTAAAGAAAGCCAATGGTTCGTGGCGCCTTTGTATCGATTTTTCCAACCTCAATAAAGCATTTCCAAAAGGTAGTTACCCGCCTCATATTGACTACATGGTGGATGCGACCTCAGGCCATGAGCTCATGAGTTTCATGGACGCCTAATCGGGTTATACCCAAATCCTGATGGATCTCGAAGAGGCGGAACGTACTTCATTCTTCTCGGCACGAGGTCTATACTATTACGCCATGATGCCTTTTGGACTAAAAAACGAGGGAGCCACGTACCAAAGATTGGTGAACAAAATTTTTTTTTCTATACTGATAGGGAAAACAATGGAGGTATACATAGACGACATGCTTGTAAAGTCGATGCACGCGCACGACCATGTAACCCATTTGAATGAAATGTTTAAGATCTTGCGTGATTACTCCATGGTGTTAAACCCGAAAAAATGTACATTTGGGGTAAAATTGGGAAAAATCTTGGGTTATATGGTTAGCCAAAGAGGGATAAAGGCAAACCCTACCAAAATCAAGACAATCTTTGGCTTGAGACCTCCCACCTCGGTAAAAGGGGTACAGGGTTTGACTGAAAGACTGACAGCCCTAAATCGGTTCATTTCAAAGTCAATTTGTAACACCCCACTATCTTACTAAAATCAGAGTCAAATTTTCGCAAAATCTTTTCTAAAAATACTTACTAACTTGCAAAATCATGATTCGGGATGCTACTGAAAACCTTTCTTTTCTGAAAAACCCGTTATCTTTGCTGAGTTAAACTATTAAGCAAAACATATTATATTTAGTAAAACTAGCATGTAATACTGTACAAATCCGACTGGTAAATCGGATCAAAATCTAAAAAGCTCAAAAGTGTCAGCGGAAGTAAAACTTGGCAAAATATATACATATCAAAAGTCTGCAAAATGAATAAAGTCAAACCCACGACCGCCAGCTGAGCTCACTCCTCTGGAACGACTCTGTGACCTGATAAAGATAAAGGAGTGGGGGCGTGAGCACTAAAAGCCACTGTGATCCGTAGAAACTCATGTTGAAGTAAAACAGTAACAATAATTGCAATATCTTGATCAATAGTATATATAACTGGAACTGGTACTGTCATGAAACTGTAACTGCTGATCAACTGTATATAAACGGCTACTGGATCAAAAACTATATCTGGCGGCTATAATAACTGCGACACAGCCTATGTGCACACTCTAGTGGGCAGATTACGCCACTAGAACTTAGGATGGACTTACGACACCTGATCCGGCCACCACCCTAAGCGGACCTGAATATACATACCTCGAACATGATAACTGTTATTATACTCAATGTAATACTCAGTCTGAGTCCCCACCTGAACTGCTGAATTGAAAATGTAAGTGCTGATCGGCTGCTGACTGATCAAACTGTTAAAATATATAAATAAACAAATACTAAGTACTATGCTCAGACTGACTAAAAATAGCTGCTAAGATGCTAAACTCGAACTATATATTCAACTGGATTTACTGAAAAAATATCGGGTTCTATTTTAACTGATAATAAATCTGAACTGAACTGGTATTGCTATAGTGAACTGACTGGACTCAAAGTTTAACTGAAATTCTGAACTAAACTCGAACCAGGTCAATGAATACTGAACTGTTTAAATAACCAGTCCAGACCGACAGGTTTACTGGCTGGCCGGACTGCCGGCTCGCTGTGGCCGGGCGGTTGGTTACTGGCTCAGGCCAACCGGCTCGGTCCCGCGCAGGGCCTGCTGGTGCCCTGGCGCGGTCGCACGCGGGGACTGGGCGTGGTTTTGGGCGCTGCCGGGCGCTGCTGGCGCCAGCTTGCACATGGCTGGGCATGACTCGAGCGCTGGCGGGTGCGACTGGCACCAGGCATGCGCATGGGACGACCATCGTGTGCTGCAGTGCACTGCCGACGGCAACTAGGCACGCTGACGCGCGACTGGCCACTGCCGAGCACGCTGGCTACGGCACTGGTGCGTACGAGCACTGTCGGGCGCTGCTGTGCACCGCGGACAGGCGACTGGGTACGCTGGCTAGGGCTGCTCGCGCGTACTAGTGCAACTGGTGCCATGCGGGCGTTGTCGGGCGACCCTGACAGCACATGGCGCTCGGGCGTACTGACGGGCACGGGCTGAGGCCTGCTATGCACGCTGGCGTGCTGGAGTGAGCTGGGACTTGCCAGCGTGCGTTAGGCACCGCTAATGAGGGATTGTGATTTTGCCTACTACTTATGGATAATCGTGCACTCGGGGCCTTCGACTAAACACGATAGGTGTGACTTCAAGATGCTCGCAGGGCCTTCTCTTAGACACTGTTGTATGATAAACACACACTCATGGCCTTGCTTAAACACACGAATGAACACAACGTTCTTTTCTATTAACTCATCAATTCTGGACATGAAAAACAATGAGAGATGATCCCTATTTATAGATCCTAATTATCTCTAATCCTTCTCCAACTAGATCTCTAATTAAATCAATAAAATTTTAAATCCTAATACTACTAGAAATTCTAATGCAACAAGGAAAGTAAATATACTAGAGTCCTAATAAACTAGAAGGTCTTAATCTTCCTTGCCTTGCACTCCACACAATTCGGCCGCCTCCAAACTGCCGCCCTAGCCCGTGTGCGCCGCCTCGCACGCCTAGTCCTCGGCGGACTCAGCTTCCCGCATACATGCCTCGCACGCGCGCACTATTGCGCGCTGATAAGGATCGTGTGTTTCGACTATCGATAAGCCGCTAACCCACGACTTGAATCGCCGATAGTGTTTCTCTAGCCACAACCGCGCCTATTGAAATGAATAAAATTGCAATAGTATTTTGGTTTAAGACTAAAGCAAAGTGGAAGAACAAAGTTCTGGATTTCTATTAATTCTTGAATGATGAAAAATAACATAGGGGAAGGGCCTTTATATAGGCACAAACTAGATCTAATCCTAATATAACTATAACTCTAATAAAGCAATAAAATATTATTAAGCTAGATATCATTGTGCAAGATGCAAACTAAATAACTTGGCTTGCACTCCAAGGGATCCTCTTTCTCTCTCTCTCTCTCTCTCTCTCTCTCTCTCTCTCTCTCTCTCTCTCTCTCTCTCTCTCTCTCTCATTCACACGCGTCGCCTCCAACCGCCTTAGGCGTGCGCCGCCTCACGGCTTGCCTAAGCCCGCGAGGACTAGGCCCGCGCACCCGTTGCTTCGCGCGTATTGCGCGCGCTCCCGTCTTCGGCTGCCTCATCGTGCGCGTACAGCCTCGCCAGTCTGCACTCCTCGAGGATTGGGGTCGCGCGCCTCATGCCGCATGCCTCAAGGACTGGGGCGTCCTGCCCCGCGCGTGCTGGGACGCTTCGCACGCCTCGTGCGCATTCACCTCGAGCCGCCGCCTGTGCGTATCCGCCTGCGCCCATCTCCCGCATATACACACGTTAGCCACCCATACTCGCCCCGCGCGCACTACACTCCAGTGCGCGCACTTCGGCTGCTTCTCGTGCTAACCTCTTGCGTGCGTGGTAAGCACGACTCGCGGCATTCTCTAGCTGCCTAGCCACTTCTGCATCATTCCTGTCCCCTTCAAGCGCTTCCTTGTCCTCAAGGATGAAATTCAGGAATTGATCGCGCATCTCATCAAGATCCTCCCATGTGGCTTCTTCAGGTGGCAACTCTTCCCAGTCAACTAGTACTTCCCAACGATAGCGCCCTGCTTTCCTTACCTTGCGATACTCAATCGCTTGTTTTGGGCGTACGATGATCCTTCCATCGGTTGCAGTGGCAGGCAATTCCTCACAATACTTATGGGCTTCTCCTAGACTTCTCTTGAGCTGTGAGAGATGGATAACCGAGTGGATTTGTGAAATTTCCGGCAGTTCTAGACGATAAGCTACCTGACCAATGCGCTTCAGAATCTGATAAGGACCGTAATAGCTACTACGAGCTTAGTCGCTGCCCTTTGTGCTGTGGTGCGCTGTCTAAAGGGTCGTAGCTTCAGATAGACATACTCTCCTGGCACAAAATTTTCCTCACGCCTCTTTCCATCTGCAAAGGCTTTGGTTTGATAAATCGAGCCCTCGAGATTTTTCTTCAACTCTCGCAACATCAGATCTTGTTCCTCGAGTTCTCGACCAACCTCATCGTTGACTGTACTCCCCTCCGAATAGTTGATCAACGTCGGGGGTTTACGCCCGTATAGCAGCTCAAACGGCGTCATTTTGGTCGACTCGTGGTAAGTGGTGTTGTACCTATACTCAGCCCAAGGCAAAAAGTTTTCCCACCTCCTTGGAAATTGATGGACATAGCACCTTAAGTACTGCTCGAGAGTTGGGTTGGTTACCTCCGTTTGTCCGTCTGTCTGTGGGTGGTAGGCTGAGCTCATAGCTAACTTGGTCCCTTGCAACTTAAAGAATTCAGACCAAAAGCTGCTCATAAAGATCCGGTCTCGATCAGAAACAATGGATCGTGGTGCCCCATGTAGTTTCATCACGTACTCTACGAATATTCTGGCAATCGACTTTGCCGTGTAAGGATGAGTGATGGGTATAAAGTGAGCATACTTTGTGAGACAATCCACCACGACCATAACACCGTCGAATCCATTAGAACTTGGTAACCCTTCTATGAAATCTATGGTAATATCTTCCCACACTGCCTCAGGTATCGGTAGAGGTTGCAGCAGCCCGCTTGGCCGTCGTGAGTCAGCCTTAGTGCGTTAACAATCGTCGCACCGTGCGATGTAGTCACGGACGGTATTCTGCTGCCCTGGCCAGAAGAAAGTATTGGCTATTCTCATCCATGTGCGGTAGATACCCGAGTGACCTCCAATCTTAGAATTGTGGAAGTGCTGCATGATTTGCTCGCGTAACTGTCCACTGTCGGTCCGAATACTCAGCCTCGGTGTAGAAGTAGGCCATTGTGCAACTCATAGTCAATAGAAGTCGTCTTGCCTGCTTTGATTGCTTGGCGCAAGTCTTGGCAATAGGTGTCCTCCTCTTGCGCCTTCCTGACCTCCTCCCAAATAGCCCAAGTCGGCCCAGTGATAGCATTAAGCTCAGCTACATCTGTCCGTCTGGATAATGCATCAGCTACTGCATTCTGTCGGCCTGGCCGGTAAACTATCTCAAAGTCAAACCCCATAAGTTACGACACGAACATCTGCTGCTCGGTGGTAACAATCCTTTGCTCGAGTAGATGCTTGAGCGGCTGCTGGTCGGTCACAATCCGAAAGCGTCGCCCTAATAGATAGGGCCTCCAGCACCTTACCGCCTCAACAACTGCTAGCATCTCCTTCACGTACACAGATAGACCCAATTGAGTAGTGCCTAGTGCCTTGCTGAGATTAGCTAAAGGTCGTCCCTCTTGCACTAGCACAACCCCAATACCAATGTCGCTTGCATCTGTGTGTACCTCGAACAAGACATCGAACCTTGGCATGGCGAGCACTGGCGTTGTAGTCATGGCGATATTTAGTTTTCCAAACACCTCCTCGCTATCTTGAGTCCATGTGAACCCGCCTTTCTTAGTCATCTCTGTTAGTGGCTTGGCGATGGTTTCATAATCCTTCACGAACTTTCTGTAGTAACCCGTAAGTCCTAGAAATCCTCTCAGCTATGTGAGACTTGTTGGCTTAGGCCAGTCGACCATAGCCTCAATCTTTCGTGGATCAACCTTCACGCCTTTGTGGGATATGAAATGCCCTAGATACTCAACCACTTTCTGCCCGAATGAACACTTGGATGGCTTGATGTGAAATGAGTTGGCCTCCAAGATTTCTAGCACCACTCTCAAGTGCTCAAGATGTTCAACCCACGACTTTGAATAAATCAGGATATCATCAAAGAATACCAGAACGAGCTTATGCAGATATTCCTTGAATATGGAATTCATAGCCTTGAAGATGGAATTCATAGCAAACTAGAAAGTGGATGGAGCATTGCACAGCCCGAATGGCATAACCAAATACTCATAGTGTCCCTGGTGCGTACGAAATGCTGTCTTCAGAATGTCGGCCTTGTGGAGTCGAATCTGATGATAACCAGTTCGCAGATCAAGCTTTGAGAAGTAACGTGATTCAGCTAACTTGTCGAGCATGTCGTCGACACTAGGAATAGGAAATCGATCTTTGATAGTCGCGACATTCAGAGCTCGGTAGTTAGTACAGAACCTCCACGTGTCATCCTTCTTTTTAGGTCACAGTACTGAAGAAGAAAACGGACTCTTGCTATGTTGGATTAATCATGACTCTAGCATCTCGGCCACTTGCCGTTCGATCTCAGTTTTCTAAAAGTGAGCGTACCTATAAGGGTGGACGTGTATGGCATGCTGCTCATTGATAAGCGGTATGCGATGATCGAACTCTCGGTGTGGTGGTAGTCCCTTAGGTTCGCCCAGTACTCCCTCAAACTCCTCGAGAAGATTGCGCATATCTCCTCATTGTTGCTCGTCCTGGTCTATGTGCGCCTCAGTGTTTTCGACTACTACTGTAAAGATTTGGCCGCCACCTCGCCAAACTCTTTCGATGCTTTTCAGCCCTACTTCCTTGGTACCCTTTTCGATGCCCGTACTCAGAGTGACTTGTCGACCTCCAGAGTTGAACTCCATAATTCTCGTTCGATAGTCGGTAGTCACCTTGCCTAACCCTTCGAGCCACTGCACTCCCAGAACGACATCTGGTCCAACCAAAGGTTTTATCAGCCATGATCTTTCAAGTTATGATTTTCAAAGATCAAGATCAGCTAATTACTTTGTACTTGCAGGACCAGTTGATACTGGAGCAGCCCTATACAGTACAGAGTTATAAATTCATGTTCACGATTCACAGTTTATGTTCATGATGTAAGGTCGACGTATAATAGTTATTCAGCCAGGTTAAATGTGGCGATCTGGTATACAGACAATTAGTCCAAATTTACCTGGAAACTTGAAGTCGTACCTTATCAAGTCAAGTAAGTCAGTAAATATCACGTTTTCAATCTCGAAGCGACTACTTAAGTTGTCTCGGGATAGTTTCCAGAGTTCAAACAAGGATGATTCAGTCATGTAAGAGTCAAGTCATGGTTATTCAGTCATGAGAATATTCAGGCCAGTCATGTCAAGATCAAGGATAGTCTGTTTAATAAGACAAGACTTATCTATCATTTTCAGTATGTCAGCACCTTGAGTCTCAAATTCTGAAGAATCTGAGAAATCGGGAGAGATATTCATTCATGATGGGCTTCTTCTTGAGGTTAAGTTTAACCTCGGAGGAAGTAAACAGTTGCAGGTACCACAGGTTGAAATTACGCCGCGATGAAGAAGGATCTATCAATAGCAACAGATCGTGCCATGATGACAAACCGACGCCTTTCGTTCAAAGATGTCATGCTTGAGTCTCAGTACACTGGGAAATTACAGAGAGTTAGTATTAATGTACATTAAGGTTACTAGCTTGAGGTATAAACGCGATCAAATTATGTCGACGACGCAGGTGCAATGTTCGCCAGGTGCTGTATGCAGGCGTGCCGCACTCACTTGATGAGGAGCAGGTGTGCCGCATTACAACGTGCCACGAACAATGTGCCGCGTTGTCGAGAAGACATTCACGAAAGGTAATAACCAATACAGCTAGTTATCCTCATTTGTGCATATGTGAAGCTCTGGAATCTTCCGTGTGTACCTGCGACAGGAGTTTTCACCACCAGCATTCAGATTGGAGATCAGCCACAGCCAGAAAATGATGACCAATACGTTTCAGAGTTTCGTTTTGCGATTATGTCTTATCAGTGGGACACTTTTTTTTAGAAAAGTGTCCATTCTCAGTCAGCAGTATTCTACAATTCACTTAATTGTGAATTGAGTTATCTTCAGTTCAATCAAGTCTCTTATTCAGTATTAAATTACTGGATTCTCAAGTCATGTAATCAGTAAGTATAAGCTTTAAGTTAAGCTTGTACATTCCAGTTTTACTATTTCCGAGGACAGAAATATTTTAAGGGGGGTGGATTGTAATGCCCCGTATTTTATTAATAAAGGAAAATACTAGCTTTTAGTTTTAAGCTAGCCTTTGTTAATAAATATTTATGTTAATGTTCAAGTCCAAGTTATTAAGTCAGTTAAATTCCAAGTTCGACGTTAAGTCGAAAGCATATCCGGTTAATTATATTTATTAACCGAGTCAATGTGGAACTAATTATTCCAGTCAAGATTCTTGGAATTAATTTCGAATATCACGTTTATGTTCGGATTAATTTTGGTATTTAAAATACCAAGTTAATCTAGTTAATCATGTATTTTTAAATAATTAAGATTTATAACCATGTTTAAGGTACAAGTGTGCACAAATTCATTGATTAGCCGTGACCAATGTCCCAAAAAAATTGGTTCATTTTCTCAATTTTTACGTGAGTATTATGGGGTGTAAGTCATGGGAATTTTAATTTATTCCTAGCATGTGGTGGCACCATTTGAGATATTAAGTGGTGACTAAGCACCTAAGTTTATTACTAAGCAAGTTTTAGTGGCTTAAGAGCAAGCCATGTCTCCCAAACATTCCACCCATTCATTGCTAGCTTCTAGCCATTATATATAGTGACGTTTTGGAGGAATTTTGCTCATGTATGAGCTTGTAACTTCAGCAATTTCATAGTATTGTAAGTCTAGAGTGAAGTGAGGGAGAGTTTGTACTACAACCACACACACCTATCTCACAGTACAGTCGTACGTGTAGCAAGGCGCACAGCTCACACACGCTCAGAGACGCCGCTCGCGCGAGAAGCTTGGAGCATCAAGCACCGCACGGCGACGCCCGCTCGCGGAAGGCCACGCTCGATCATGGGAATCCGAGGAGTGTTATTGCTCGAGATTAGTCGGAGGTAATTCCCATGCGATTATAAGCTGAGATTATCGTGTTTATTAAAGTTTGATTTTCAGTTAGGCGTGCATGCGTGTTATGTGTGGTAAAGGCCGTGCGAGAAGCCGTGTCGATCATGTCATGTTCTAAGGTAAATTCTCCGAACTATCCTAGCATATTTAGCCTTTATATGCAAAATCATGTTTAGTTTAGCGTAAGTGTTCGGATGATTAATCATGTTTGCGGTGTTTCGGCCAAAGGTGAAGTGGTTGTGCACGTAGCGCACCACGAGCCGTACTCGATTGTTCGGTATGTTAAGTTCCTTTTCCTCGAACATTTTTATGTGATTTATTCAGTAGATCATTAATCACGTTCAGCTAAGTTTGAGTTGCCGAGAAAAGTTGATGTTCGGTCG
>CACSLK010027801.1:692139-711579 GCA_902706635.1 Striga hermonthica
CTTATGTCGCGAGATCAGACCGGTATCAGATATCAGTTTCAGTTTCAGTTCAGTTATATATGCTTAGTTCATGATATTGTTATTATTTACGATGTTTACATTAGTATGATTTTCTGCTGAGCACAAGTGTTTTAGTGCTCACGCCCCACGCTTTTCATGTTTTTCAGGTCGCAGGGTCGGAGACGAGGAGTGAGCGGGCGGGCTGTTCAGGACTTTTGGGATTATATGTATATATATGTTTTTGCCACGCTGGATTTCCGCTAAAACTTTCAATACTTATTATTAGTTTTTGTTCCGACAATAGTCGTATAAGACGTTATAACCGTTTTTAATCATCAGTTTTAAAATTTTAACGGTTTTTAGGAAAAACAAGTTTTTCATCGGGATGCAGTAACTCCGTTGAACTTGATTGGCACCTTCCGAAATGACTCAGTACATTGTAGCCTTTCTCCATTGGCCACTTAAACTTCAAAGGGCTCAATTTTTTTGGTTGGCAATTTCAACTTTTGACAGAATTCAGCATTGATGAAATTATGTGACGAACCATTGTCTACAAGTACGATTACCCTTCGATCCTTGACCCATGCTGGTAGTCGCATCGTTCTTGGTCCTCTGATTCCAGCCATTGCATGCATCGAAATTTCTGGCTCCTCATTGAATGCCTTAATCTCATCCTCCTGATGTGGTTCCTCCTCGACCTCAGCTTCCTCATCGTCGGAGTTGGCCACCTCAATTACAAAGGCCTGTTTGCATTGATGACCAGGGGTAAACTTCTCCTCGCACTTAAAACAGAGGCCTTTCTCACGTCTCCGCTTGACTTCCTCAAGCAAGAATCGCCTGACTACTGGCCCCGATGGTCGTGTATTGAAGGCCGGTCTCACGCCCGCGGATACTTGGCTCGGGCTTGTGCGACGCGTATTGGTAAACCGGGTGTCTGCCCGTCCCCTTCGCGTCGCAACCAGGTGATCTTCGCGTCATCGGGCAACCTCCATCGCGTCGTGCATGGTGTCGGGCCTCTCGAGTCGAACCTCTGCAGCTAGGTCAAATTTTAATCCTCCTACAAACGTTTTCACCAATGCGTCTTCGGGCCAACCACGTACGCGGTAGGCCAACCGTTCGAACTCCCTGATGTACTCACGTAGGCTGCCTATCTGTCGTATGCGTGCAGAGCCTCGTTGTAGTTATGGTAATCAGATGTACCGAACCGTGTAAGCAACTCTCTTTCAAAAACATCCCAAGTGATAATTTGCTGCTGCTTACGATAAATCCTTGTGAGCCATTGCCACCATACATTGGCCTCACCATCGAGGTAATAAGCTGCATACCTGACACGATCTGGACCGTCGGTTTCATTGAGCTAAAAATATTGTATCACCCTGTTGAGCCATGCGTCTGGATCGCTGCCCGTGAAAGTGGACAACGTGATGCGCGTCTTGTCGGGTGCACGTCGATCGCGATAAGTGGACACCTGGGACTGCCGGTCGAAGTCGTCCTCGCGCTCATACTCCTCGCGCTGTCGATCCTCTCCTTCGGGTCGCTCGCGGTCATGGTGTCGCGCGTGATCGCGTTGCCGCGGCGGTGGAAGGCATGCGAGAACCGTGCTCGCCATCTCGTCAAATCACCGGTTCACGGTTTCCATCAGATCTTGCACCGTTGTTTTGGTATTGTCAAGTCCTTCGCCCAACGTATCGATAGCTTCGCTCATGCCACAGAACTGGACATCAGGATTATCAATTTTATCCTTCATCTCCTTATTGGCCATGGCTTTCCTTTCCTCTCTTCGCTCTTTGCTTTGCGGACTCGTGGTTGAAGATGAATATGATGATGATCGATGTATATATATATATATATATATATGATATAGGAGGGGGGACGAAAAATAGGAAAAGAAAAAGAAAGGGAATTAGGTAGAAGAAAAACACACGATCAACACCTCTCAACGAGAGCACCAATGATGAGAATCGTGCGTTTCGACTGCAGATAAGCCGCTAACCCGCGCCTTGAATCGCTGATAGTATTTCTCTAGCCACAACCGCGCCTATTGAAACGAATAACATTGCAATAGTATTTTGGTTAAAGACTAAGGCAAAGTGGAAGAACAAAGTTCTGGATTTCTATTAATTCTTGAATGATGAAAAATAATATAGGGGAAGGGCCTTTATATAGGCACAAACTAGATCTAATCCTAATATAACTATAACTCTAATAAAACAATAAAATATTAAGTATCCTAATTAAGCTAGATATCATTGTGCAAGATGGAAACTAAATAACTTGGCTTGCACTGCAAGGGATCCTCTTTCTCTCTCTCTCTCTCTCCTTCACACGCGTCGCCTCCAACCGCCTTAGGCGTGTGCTGCCTCACGGCTTGCCTAAGCCCGCGAGGACTAGGCCAGCGCATCCGTTTCTTCGCGCGTATTGCGCGTGCTCCCGTCTTCGGCCGCCTCATCGTGCGCGTACAGCCCCGCCAGTCCGCACTCCTTGAGGATTGGTGTCGCGCACCTCATGCTGCATGCCTCAAGGACTGGGGCGTCCTGCCCCGCGCGTGCTGGGACGCTTCGCGCGCCTCGCGCGCATTCACCTTGCGCATTCGTCCCGCGCGCGTCGCGCACCGCCGCCCGTGCTTATCCGCCTGTGCCCATCTCCCGCATATCCGCGCGTTGGCCACCCATACTCGCCTCGCGCGCACTACACTCCAGTGCGCGCACTTCGGCTGCTTCTCGTGCTAACCTCTTGCGTGCGTGGTAAGCGCGACTCGCGGCATTCTTGATCTGCCTAGACACTTCCGCATCACGCGCGCCTCACCCTCGCCGACCCCCGCCTGCGCGTGTGCGCAAGCGCCCAGCATCCCTATGCCCGCTCGGTCGCGGTCTTCTCCCGCATGCGCGTCGCACGTCTCGCCTATGCCTACCCAGCTTAGGCCGCCCGCATCTGCGATCCGCTCGCGCGCCATTTTGCACGCCCTGCCTTCGTCGCTCGCCTCGCGCGCGTCAAGTCACGCGCGTCGTGTCGCGTCTCTCGCCTACCGGTCCTACGCCTACAAGGCCTAGGCCCGCGTGCTGCCTACTTGCGCGCCCTTCGCACTTCTCCTGCTCTCTGCGTGACGCCCGCGCGACCCAGCCAACGCCCGCGCTCCAATCTCCTACCACGCACCCCTGTGCGCCCAGCTGATACGGAAGTAGTCATCGACCCTGACGAGTCGGAGGACGATGCGGACGAGGACCTCGACATATGGTTGGAGAACATGCTGGAGGAGCCACAAAGCCCGATTTATCACCCTACATGCGTGAGAGATTGGCCGAAGGGATGTGGTCCGAGGTCAATGTCGAAACCTAAGAAATGCAAGACCAAGCAAGATCGAAGGCGACGCCAGGCAAGGGCTAAAAAGGTAAGTCAATGGTGTGGGCCATGTGCGAGAAAGAAACAAGCATGGCGCTCGGAGGTTCAAAGATGTGGCGTGGAGAGGATGGAAGATGGGTGGAAGATGCCTGCTGGAGATTGCATTAGGTCGGAAGGTGGGTGCATTGAAGGTTGGAACCCATGGGACGAGCCGGGACCGTCAAATGGACCGTTCATACGGATAGAGGATTGCTGGGGTGGGCTAAGCCCAATTGGCGGACTAGGCCCATCGGGCGAGCAGTCGTTGTCGGTCGAGCACGAAGTACTGGGTGCACGCGGGAGCGCGGCATGTGAGTAGGCCACATGAGTTGGATGGGACGCGCAAGCAGCGGGCGACGGACACGCGGGGCGCGCGAATGGCGTACACGCGGGCGGAGTCCTAGACCGCGTAGGCGTAGGGAAGCCGGGCGCACGGCAACACGCGCGCGAGGAAGTCAGCGACAGCGGGGCGCGCGCACTAGCACGCGAGTGGAGCGCGGACGCGGGTGAAGGCCTAAGCCTCTCAGGCTTAGGAATGATGGGCGCGCACACGCAAAAGGAAGGCAACGAATGCTGGGCGGGCGCGATGGTACGCGCGTGTGAGGCGTGCGAAGCGGGCGATACCGCGGCCGACAAGGAGTAGGGGCCAAGGGCGGCACGCGAGAAGGCGGTGGAGTCTTGGGCGTGCCAACTCGGTGTGCAAGCCAAGCAACTTGGAGATCAAGTCTATTAGCTTAATTAGGAGTTTAGTATATTTACTTTCCTTATTGCTTTAGAAGATCTAATATGTTTAAGATTTAATATTTTCTTACCTTAATTAGTGATCTAGTAAGATTATGATTAGAGAAATTTAGGATCTATAAATAGGGTTCATCCCTCAGTGTTTTTCATATCCAGAATTGATGAGTTGAATAAAAAAGAACGTTTGTTCATCCGTGTGTTAGGATACGTGAGAGTTCGATCATACAAATCGGATTATCGAGGCTAAGACCCAAGCTAGTTCAAATCGAGGGAGCGAGGCTAATTACCAAGTGAACTCAAGTATCGTGAGAGAGTTAGACTAATAACCGAGTCGATCACACCTATCGTTGAGAGCAAGTCGTGGCGAGGCTTCGTTCGAGGCAAGCGAGTGGAACAAACACACGATCCTTCATCATTGGTGCTTTCATTGAGAGTGATTGATTGTGTGCTTTGTTAAACTTTTCCTACCCCATTACTTTTCTCTTTGTCCGATTTTACCCGTCTTGTTCGAATATTTCTTCGAATTTTCTTCTTATTTTTTAAAAAAATTTCGTGAGTATAAAAAAAATGAAGAGAGTCATGATGTTTGAGCCATTGGACGAGATGGATTTGGAGGATCTCGAATTTTTGGAAGGTTTGGAGAGGAGTTTAACTCCTAAGGAGCAAACTTATTTGGAAGAGCTGTACGAGCGAAAAGGTTTAGAAGAAAAGTACGCCAAAGAAACTGAAGAGGTCGAAGTCAAGAATAATGATGATGTGGGTGCACTGAATTTCATTATCCTTGAGGACAAGGAAGGTCTTGAAGGTGAGGGGAATGATACTGAAGTAGTCATCAAACTTGACGAGTCAGAGGACGATGCCGGAGAGGTTCTCGACATATGGTTGGAGAACATGCTGGAGGAGCCACAAAGCCCGATTTATTGCCCTTCATGTGTGAGAGATTGGCTGAAGGGATGTGGTCCGAGGTCAGTGTCAAAACCTAGGAAATGCAAGGCCAAGCAAGCTCAAAGACGACGCCAGACAGGGGCTAAAAAGGCAAGTCATTGGTGTGGGCCTTGTGCGAGAAAGAAACGAGCATGGCGCTCGGAATTTCGAAGATGTGGTGTGGAGAGGATAGAAGATGGGTGGATGATGCGTGCTGGAGATTGCATTAGGTCGGAAGGTGGGTGCATTGAAGGTTGGAACCCATGGGACGAGCCGGGACCGTCAAGTGGACCGTTTTTATGGATAGAGGATTGCCGCGGTGGGCTAAGCCCAATTGGTGGACTAGGCCCATCGGGCGAGCAGTTGGAGTCGGTCGAGTATGAAGTGATGGGTGAACGAAGGAGCGCCGCAGGCGAGCAGGTCACGGGAGTTGGATGGGACGCGCGAGCAGCGGGCGACGGACACGTGGGACACGCGGGGCGCGCGGATGGCGTACACGAGGGCGGAGTCCTAGACCGCATAGGCGTAGGGAAGCCGGGCGCGCGGCAACACGTGCGCGAGGGAGTCAGCAACAACGGGGCGCGCACACTAGCGCGCGAGTGGAGCGCGGACGCAGGCGAAGGCCTAAGCCTCTTAGGCTTAGGAATGCTGGACGAGCACGTGCGAGAGGAAGGCGGCGAATGCTGGGCGCGCGCGATGGCACGCGCGTGCGAGGGTGCGATACCGCAGCCGACAAGAAGTAGGGGCCGAGGGCGGCACGCGAGAAGGCGGTGGAGTCTTAGGCGTGCCGACTTGGTGTGCAAGCCAAGCAACTTGGAGATCAAGTCTATTAGCTTAATTAGGACTTTAGTATATTTACTTTCTTTATTGCTTTAGAAGATCTAATATGTTTATCATTTAAAGCGATCTAGTAAGATTAGGATTAGAGTAATTTAGGATCTATAAATATGGGTCATCCCTCATGGTTTTTCATGTCCAGAATTGATGAGTTGAATAGAAAAGAACGTTTGTTCATCCGTGTGTTAGGATTCGTGAGAGTTCGATCATACAAATCGGATTAGCGAGGCTAAGACCCAAGCTAGTTGAAATCAAGGAGCGAGGCTAATTACCAAGTGAACTCAAGTATCGTGAGAGAGTTAGGCTAATAACCGAGTCGATCACACCTATCGTTGAGAGCAAGTCGTGGCGAAGCTTTGTTCAATGCAAGCGAGTGGAACAAACACACGATCCTTCATCACCAGCGCCGTCCGCGTGCCTCTCACCTCTTCGCACGCATCCTCTCGCTCATTTGGCCACCCGCGCGCATCAAGGCCCGATGCGCGCCATTTTCTTATTCGCCCACGGTCATGCCCGTCCATCCGCATCCATCCGGTGACCCACAACAATCGCCCACGCGCATCTTCCACCCCTCGCGCTCCTATTCTCTTAGCCACCATTCGCCAAGCATGTTGCTTCCTCGCACAAGGTCCGCACCAATTGCTCCTTGCATGAGTCCTCGACTTGCGATGCCCCTTTGCTCGCTTGGCCTTGCGTCTCCTTGACCTCGTCCTTGATCTATCGCCACAACCTCTTGGCCAATCTCGCCTACAAGAAGGCCGATAATCCTCACCATGTGGCTCCTCGAGCATGTTCTCTAGCCAAATATCGAGATCATTGCTGGTCTCTTCCCCGGACTTGCCAGGGTTAATAACCACTTCCGTATCAACCGCTGGCTACGCGTGTTGCGAGGCGGCTAAGCACACCGCGTGCTGCCTACGCTCGCTACGCGCTGTGGGCACTGGCAGCGTGCTGCCGTGCGTAACTGGCCTGCGCTGCTGGGCACGGGCTATGCGCGACGCACCACTGGCGTACGCGAGTTGCCCGCATGCCCGCAGGCCACTGCCGGTTGCGCTACACCGCTACGTGCAGGCAGGCACTACGGTCGGCACCTTGCCGGCCGTCCGGCAACTTTTTCTGACAAAGGCTATATGAACCAACGTAATATGACATGAAATAACCGAAAATGCATAAATTGCTCGGGAGTGCTCGACTAGAAATTAACATGGCTCGAGAGGGCCTTTGTGGCACCTCCGAGTGCATTTTGATATTAAACATGGACTAAATCATATAATGTACGTAGATCTTTCTAATATGACCATAAAACAACTAAAAGAGAGTTGCTATGAATTTACCCCTCCGATCGCTCGTGGAAATTGCTAGGGCTTGCCTATTCTTGCTCGGTGATGTACGTGCCTTCCTTAACAAGCGGTACAAGCTCTGTTCTCCACTTATTAAGCAATGCTCTTGGTTATTTATCTTTTGCTCTCGGCTATATACTATCTTCTCTCTTACTCTCGGTTTTGCTCTTTTTTCTCTCGACAATATGTGAAGTAATTTACTTCACGCATGGCTAAGCTATATATATTACTATTTGAGGGTAACTTAGCTTGAGGTGGAAGGGTAAAAACACTTGGCATTATGGTGTGGAGCTTGGTGGCAAAACTCGCCTAGTCACCATACTAGGTGGCGCCTAGAAAAATGCTTAGTCACCGTATGTGTGCTAGTACCATGCCACTGTTGGAACCTATGAGGATTTCGATATGCACAAATCACGGATAAACATTCAACATAAACCTATGCGCAGCGGATCTAAAGGTTTGATGTAGAAAACTTACGGCTTAAAATTTATGTCGATCTGGCTGGCCCGAACAGATGACCGCAAATCAAATCTTCTCGGAATCAAACAAACTTGACCAATCCAGAAGGCTAGCGTCACGGCAAAGTCAACGGCGTTGACCGATCGGAAATCGGAGCTTCTACGCGCTCTCACGCGCGCGTGTGAGTCCCAGCAGCTGCAATCTTCCGACGGCGCGTGTGGGCGCGTGCGGCGGCGGCTGGCGGCGATCTCGACGGCGATCTCTACGACTCGTCGTTCTGATCGTCGTGGTATGGTCACTTGCTGGTTTTTGTCTCCGGTTTGGATGGATGATAGATCTGATTAGAATCCTGTATATACCTTAAGATCTTATACTGTATTCTCAAACAGCTATCTAGATCTTGTATCAGTGGAGCACAAGAAATAGAACAACTCCTTGGAAGAGAGAAAGAGAGAGGGGCGAACTAATTTCCCAAGGTTATGGGATTGTGTCTCTCTTCCAAGAGTCTAATGCTGTATATATAGAGCTACAGTAGGGACCCTAAGGAGAATAGGATAAGGGCTTCTAATATATTAATACTGTGGAGCAACCCCACAATTAAAATATTAATAATATTAAAGTCCACCACAATAATATTATTGCACTCCCTTTACCTATTCCAAATTACATTTGAGACTCCTTATTATAATTATCCGATTTACCTCCCCATGTTTAAGATATAATGTTCATTAATTAATTCGATCACTAATAATCAAGAATTAATTAATATATTACTGAAGCTAGCGCTCGCTCATAGCATTCATATTATGCCGGAATAAATCCACCTGCAGGGTTTAGCATAATATTCCTTCATGAACTCACTTCGGGGAAATCATCAGACTAACGTACATGGTGACCGTAAATGTCCTAATAGCACATCGAACACATAATGTCATTACCCAATTCATTAAGTACGTCGACCCGGCTTGGATCTCACCCAAAGAATCAAAGCAACAACAATTATGTGCACATGCCTATTTAATATCCTACGGGTTTAGAGCACGCAATAATTAACTGAGGCCTAGTTTGTTTACGACGATAAAAAACGAACATCCCTCTCTGGAATCCTGTTCAATACATAAATGTACTAGTGCAACTAATCGGTCAAGACAAAACGTACGGTTGACACTACAACCGTTCCGATGGGTTGTTCAATTCAATCTAGGTTGTGAACCAATGATTCATGTTTCGCAAGTAACTGATATAGTGATCTTCGGTACGCCCGATGACAACCCACTTATCTACATGCAAAACAACAGAACGTGGAACTTATTTAACCAAACATAATTCTCATCCATCAAGAAATAACAAGTGTAATATCCACTAAAGCAAAGCTTAAGTATATAACACCAACAATCTCCCACTTATACTTAAAGCTACCGCTTTACTAGTATAGTCCTATCAATCCGTATCCTAAAAGACCTATGTCGATCCTATCACCATACATTTGACTCCCATTCCCTCTATGTGTTTGTCGAAGACCTTCTCCGGCAAACTCTTCGTAAAAGGATCAGCTAGGTTGTCTTCTGATGCAATCTTGGTGATCTCAACTTCTCCTCTTGCCACAATATCTCTGATAAGGTGGTATTTGCGCTCTATGTGTTTGCTTGCTCTGTGGGCTCATGGTTCCCTTGAGTTTGCTACTGCACCACTGTTATCACAGTATACGGTAACACATGGCAAACTCGGAATCACCTCTAAGTCCACCAAGAAGTTTCTGAGCCAAACTGCCTCTTTCGCTGCCTCAGAGGCTGCGATGTACTCGGCTTCCATAGTGGAGTCTGCTACGCACTTCTGCTTAGCACTCCTCCATGAAATGGCTCCACCTCCCAAGGTAAACACATAACCTGAGGTTGACTTACTCTCGTCCCTATCTGACTGAAAACCAGAATCACTGTAACCCAGCGGAAACAAACTGTCTGCACGGTAAACTAACATGTACTCCTTAGTCCTTCGCAGGTACTTGAGTATATGTTTCACCGTAGCCCAATGTTCCCTTCCTGGATTACTTTGATATCTCGCTACCATGCCAACGGCGTAGCTAATATCAGGCCTAGTGCACAGCATTGCATACATGAGACTTCCTACTGCCGAAGCATAAGGAACTGTCTTCATGTCCTCTATCTCCTCAGTCGTCTTAGGAGACAACTCCTTAGATAAAGGTACTCCATGTCTGAAGGGTAATGTACCTCTCTTAGAGTTCTGCATACTGAATCTGGCCAAGACAGTATCTATATATGAAGACTGGGATAAGCACATCATTCTTTTCTCACGATCACGAATGATCTTGATACCAAGAATGTGTCCTGCTTTACCCAAGTCCTTCATATCAAACTGCTTAGACAACCACACCTTTACGTCCGACAACTCCTTCTTGTTGTTGCCAATAAGAAGTATGTCATCCACGTATAGCACAAGAAACACCACCACGCTTCCACTAATCTTCTTGTATACACAGTGCTCATCCGGACATTGGATGAATCCATATGACTAGATTACCTCATCAAACCGAATATTCCAAGATCTTGAAGCTTGCTTCAGTCCATAAATGGACCGATTAAGCTTACAAACTAAGCGCTCATGCCCTCTTGCAATGAATCCTTCTGGTTGCTGCATATAGATGTCTTCCTGAAGGTTCCCATTAAGGAAAGTCGTCTTAACATCCATCTGCCAGACTTCATAATCCATATGAGTGGCTACAACTAAGAGAATCCGAATGGATGTAAGCATAGCTACTGGCGAAAAGGTTTCATCATAATCGATACCCTCTTTCTGGGTATAACCTTTCGCAACAAGCCTAGCTTTAAAGGTTTCCACCTTTCCATCCGATCCCCTCTTTCTCTTGTATACCCACTTGCATCCAATGGGACGTATCTCATCGGGTGGTTCTACAAGATCCCAGACCTGATTGGTGTCCATAAACCCCATATTAGCTTTCATTGCAACCTTCCACAAATTTGCATCTCTATCTTGGAGTGCCTCGTAATAAGTTCTTGGGTCCGATTCTAGGTCTCCTGGAACTGAGTTCGATGACTCTCCAAGACCTATCCATCGGTCGGGTTGTGTAGAAACCCTCCCACTACGACGAGGTACCGTCTGTACTGGCACACTATCAGTGTTACGTGTTGCAGTACTATGTGATGTATCTACTTGCGCACTCGGTGGGGAACTATCGATATCTCTCCCTAACTCCTCTAGGACAAGTTTACTACTGGACTTATGATCTATGATATAGTCCTCTTCCAAGAACCTAGCGTTCGTACTAACAATCACCTTCTGATCTTCAGGACTATAAAATAAACCACCTTTCGTTTCCTTGGAGTAGCCGATAAATAGTCTCACTTCTGAACGTTTCTCCAACTTGCCAGCCTCCTGCACTAAGACATGTGCAGGGCAACCCCAAATTCGAATTTGTGAGAAACTAGGCTTGTGCCCTTCCCACAACTCATAAGGAGTACTGTATACTGATTTTGTAGGAACAAAATTCAGAATGTAACATGCTGTCTCTAATGCAAATCCCCAAAACGAATCTGGTAACTTCAAATAACTCATCATCGACCTAACCATTTCCATAAGAGTTATGTTTCTTCACTCTGCAACCCCGTTCTGTTGGGGCGTGTCGGGTGCAGTCAGCTGGGATTCAATCCCTGCTTCTGATAGGTATGTCCTAAACTCTCCAAAGAGGTATTGGCCTTCTCGATCAGATCGAAGACACTTGATACTTTTACCTTGTTATTTCTCCACAATTGTCCTATACTCCTTGAATTTATCAAAGCATTCGGACATGCGGTGCAACAAGTAAATGTATCCATATCTAGAATAATCATCAATAAAAGTGACGAAATGCTCATAGCCTCCTCTAGCTTGGATCGACATAGGACCACAAAAATCAGAATGAATCAATCCTAGCACTTCTTGGCTCCTTCGCCCCTCTGCCGAAAACGGCCTCTTGGTCATCTTACCTTCTAGGCAGGACTCGCAAGTCTGGTAATGATCTTCTACTGGACCAAGATGCCCAGTAGATACCAACCTTCGAATCCTCTTAAGGTTGATGTGCCCAAGCCTAAGGTGCCAAAGATATGCATGATTCATCGAAGACTCGTTTCTCTTATTAGTTTTAGTCGAGACATTATTCGATTCATTTTGTTGCAGTGTGGGAGACTTTAGTTTCAGAACATATAAATTGCCAACCATTGAACCAGAACAAATCAAATGATTACCATAACGAATAACAACTAAGTTATTAAACGAAACTGAATAATCATTCAAAACGAGTTTAGAAACTGAAATTAAATTCTTCCTAAAACTTGGAACAAAAAGACAATTGTTCAAAACCAAAATACTAGCATCAAATACTAAAGTAACTACTCCCACTGCAACTGCTCATACTTTCGTAGCATTGCCCATGTAGACTGTAATCTCTCCATCCCTAAGCCGCCTGGTTTCCTGGAACCCCTGCAAAGAATTGCAGACATGATCAGTGGCTCCAGTATCTACACACCAGGTACTGGTAGATACAACCGCTAAACATGTTTCTACGACAAAAGTATGAGAGTTACCTTCTTTGCCCTTCTTGAGGAGAGGACAATCGACCTTCCAGTGCCCTGACTTATTGCATTTGTGGCATCTACCTTTCGGCTTCTTTGCCACAGCCTGTTGGGGCACTAACTGGGTGGTCTGTGCCTTTGCCTTTCCTGCAGCCTTCTTCCTCTTCCTTCCCTTGTGAGGCCTGGAAGGTCCGGCTTTCTCGGCAACCATCACAACTGATTTCTGAGTGAACAAGGCCTCAGCCGACTGGAGTTCTGACAACAGTTCTGGAAGAGCCATATGCATCTTGTGCATGTTATAGTTCAACCAAAACTGATCAAAACTCTTCGGCAGAGATTGGAGCATGATATCGACCTGGGTTTCCCCATCAATAAAACCTCCAAGAACCTCTAGCTCATTCAGCTGCGCCATGACCTTGAGAGCATGCTCCCTTACGGGTGTACCCTATGCCATGCGCGTGTTCATTAGAGCACTTAAAGCCTCTTGTCTTGCAGCCTTCGACTGATGCCCAAACAGTTCCTTGAGGTTCAGAAGCATATCTGCAACAGTGGTCATTGACTGACGATGATGTTGAAGGACATTTGACATAGAAGCCAGAATGTAACACTTCGTCATCTCATCAGCCTTCTTCCACCGAGCATACTCTTGTTTCTCCTTATTCGGGGCATTATCAGCCGGCACATCAGGACAAGCCTCAGTTAGCACATACTTATAGCTTTCAACAGTCATCACTATGTCTAAGTTCCTTTTCCAGTCAATGTAATTAGGACCGGTGAGTTGATTTTCTTTTAGGATAACAGACAACGGATTGAACGACATGATAAATAAACCTGAGAATTATGAAAATATTTTACTAATTAAACATTTTGAATTTAACTTTTAATATTGACATCCTCAAAACAATACTAACTTAAATTCACCGATATCCATAAACCTTGAGAATTTAGTATAATGCTCGGGCAACTCTACTAATTCTTCGTTTCTTTAAAGAAGGGTTTTTCCAGAACCCATTAATTTCCATTAGTCAAAACCAATTTCATGACGAACGAAATTAATAATCGGTCACCGTTTGGCCATGCAATAAAAATCAGGGACCCCTCGGGGGGTTATGAAATGAATCGCATTCTAAGTGAATCCCATTTCTCGGTCCTAAGGTCGTCAAAATCGATTATACGTTCACCTCGGGGTGACCCGTACGCTCTCATTCGATTTTCTCTAACCGTCTAAATTTAGAAATTCGTTCTGATAATTATCCTTCAATTAATTTCAAGTAATATCATCCTCGGGGAAGCCCACACTATCAATTAATTGATTTACCAACAAATTAGAAATGGAGGCCTTAGGAATTTAAAATTATCTTAACTTTAAATATCCTTCTCAACTTAGTATTTAAATGAGGATTTTTAATATATATTCATGCAATTCTAAATAACCCTATGCACACAAGGCAACAATTAATTCCATGCATGAATAAACAAATAAATAATTAATGCCATAAATAAATATCCACTATTATAGCCAATTAAATATTTATTCTCCTTGGATTAGGATTTCTTTCCTAAACCAACTGGAACTCCCACTGCAGTAGAATCCTGGTTGACTTGTACTGCAAGTTCCACAAAACCTCCACCATGGATGTTGCCGAGGTAAGATCCTTCTGGCTTCTGGAATAAATCAAAATGTCATCAATAAATACGATAACAAATTGATCTATAAAAGGATGGAACACACAGTTCATCAAGTCCATGTACACCGCTGGGGCATTGGTAAGACCGAACGGCATAACCACGAACTCGTAATGACCGTATCTGGTCTGAAACGCTGTCTTGGCAATATCTGACTTCTTGATCTTCAACTGATGGTAACCTAAATGTAAATCAATCTTAGAAAATACACAGGCTCCCCTCAGCTGGTGGAACAAGTCGTCAATTCTGGGAAGCGGATATTTGTTCTTCACTGTTAACCGGTTAAGATCCCAATAATCAATACACATTCGCATAGAATCGTCTTTCTTCTTGACGAATATAACGGGTACTCCCCACGGTGAAACACTTGGTCGAATAAAACCGAGTTTTAGCAACTCCTGGATCTGAGTCTTTAACTCCTGTAATTCTTTGGGTGCCATTCTATACGGTGCCTTGGATACTGGTTCGACTCCTGGTATAAGATCAATAGAAAACTCCACTTGTCGGCTGGGTGGTCCGCTTGGAAGCTGATCTGGAAACACATCTACAAACTCACGAACGATAGGAATGTCGTGAGGTGTCTATGCTTTCGATTCATCTCCGACAAGGCTCACCAGGTACCCCTGGCAATCACCTCGTCGTAAGATCCTTCTGGCTTTCGCCATGGAAATGATATGAGGTAGAGTACGAGTCCTGGTTCCAAAGAAAGTGATCTGGTCATCCTCCGGAAGATGAAGAGTAGTCTCCCAGTTGTGACAACGAATATCTGCATGAAAATGGGTTACCCAGTCCATACCGAAAATGAGGTCAAAATCCCTCATCTCGATGACATATGCGTCGGTAGTCAATATACGGCCACCAACAGAAAGGCTGAGACTCTCGGCTTTGGCGTTGGTCACTATCTTTCTTCCCGAGGCTAAACTCACCTCGAGAGGATCGACATTTCTGATAGAACGAACCCCAATGGCATCAAGACATCGGTGTGATATGAATGAATGATTCGCTCTAGTATCGAATAAGGAAAAAACAGGAACATCATTTAGAATAATCATTCCAGACATGGTACCTGGGTGCTGCTCTGCTTTGGCCTGATCGACGGCATAGACACGGGCCTGCTGTCTCCCGCGCTGCTGCTGCTGGGGTTGTCTCGGGGGCTGTTGCCTAGGCTGCTGTTGTTGTTGAGGTGGTTGTAGTTGTTGTTTTTATTCTCGCTCTAGGCAGTTAAAACGGGCATGTCCAGACCTTCGGCAATAGAAACAGATGTTCTGCCCATAAGACACTCTCCACGGTGACGTCGTCCACACGTGGCGCAATGTGGGATTCGCTGTTGTCTCTGGCGGTTCCTCCGTTCGTCCTGGGGTCCTCTCCACTTCCTCTTCCCCTTGTTCTTCGGCTTTTGGGCAGCTACTGGTTGGGCAGGTGGTGCTGGTAACGGTTGGGCAACTGGTTGTGCTGGAATCTGAATGGCCTCCCTCCGGATACTCGCGTCTATCTCCTGGGCCCCGAACGGTATTGGCATAGGTCTGGATGCCGTGGCCAACTATGTTGTGACGAATCACTGGTAAAAGTCCGTCAATGAAATGCCTCGATCTCTTCTCCTCCGTACCCAGTAACTCAGGAACGATGAATCCAAGTCAAGTAAATCACGTTCGTACTCGTCCACTGAACGAGCACCCTGTTTAAGCGCCAAGAACTGACGCTCAAGCTCTGCGCGATAATAGGCGGGATAATACTTCTCGCGTATCAACTC
Organism: Striga hermonthica; assembly: GCA_902706635.1. NCBI lineage: Eukaryota > Viridiplantae > Streptophyta > Magnoliopsida > Lamiales > Orobanchaceae > Striga > Striga hermonthica. The sequence continues at coordinate 707,841 of CACSLK010027801.1, forward strand.
CTTGAATCAATCCCATGTACAATGCTTCTTCTCGCGGGGACGCATTCCCCAGTAGGCATTCCACCAAAGGCATGCGTCGCCAGTCATCTGGATCTGGGCACAAAGTACGCGGTAACGATCGGGACAATCCATGACCTCAAAGATCATCTCAAGGCCTTGGATCCATCCATCGACAAGTCGGGGATCTCCCTGACCGGAAAACTTCTTAGGATGGTAGTCGCGAAACTGGGCGACTACGGTAGACTGTGGAATCTCATGGTGATGCTGATCTCTACGTCGTGCCATCTGTATAGTCATATGCTCAATTTGATCAAACACATAAATATAGCACAACTAAATTGTATTAACTGATTAATAAGGCACACAAATCTTTTGACGAGTCGCTAAATCAACCTGAGAAAACTAGAGTCGAATTATTGGATAAACTGGAATAAATCGACTACATTCTGAAAAATACTCTATTACTGACTCGAGCATCCATATTGGTTTCTAGGGTTGAATATCTAACACCCTACTGAGCACAGACTTAGACATTTGTTTATGTATATAAACATGTAAATCAGCACTTGCTTGGTAGTCGGCGAGGCGTGAGCGTGGCGTGGTCGGGTTTTTTGAAAATTTTCTAACATATTAGTGTGTTTTGATACACAAAAACGTGCTCTGATACCAATTTTAACGCCCCGCTATCTTACTAAAATAAGAATCAAATTTTCGCAAAATCTTTTCTAAAAATACTTACTAACTTGCGAAATTATGATTCGGGATGCTACTGAAAAACCTTTCTTTTCTGAAAAACCCGTTATCTTTTCTGAGTTAAACTATTAAGGAAAACGAATTATATTTAGTCAAACTAGCATGTAATACTGTACAAATCCGACTAGTAAATCGGACCAAAATCTGAAAAGCTTAAAAGTGTCAGCGGAAGTAAAACGTGGCAAAATATATACATATACAAAGTCTGCGAAATGACATAAAGTCAAACCCGACCACCAGCTAAGCTCACTCCTCTGGACCGACTATGTGACCTGAAAAAGATAAAGGAGTGGGGGCGTGAGCACTAAAAGCCATTGTGCTCCACCGAAACTCATGCTGAAGTAAAACAGTAATAATAATTGCAATATCATGATCAATAGTATATATAATTTGAACGGGTACTGTCATGAAACTGTAACTGCTGATCCACAGTATATAAACGGCTACTGGATCAGAAACTGTATCTGGCGGCTATAATAACTACGCCGCAGCCTATGTGCACACTCTAGTGGGCAGATTACGCCACTAGAACTTAGGATGGACTTACGGCACCTGATCCGGCCACCACCCTAAGCGGACCTAAATATAAATACCTCGAACTTGATAGCTGTAATTATACTCAATGTAATACTCAGTCTGAGTCCCCACCTGAACTGCTAGTTTGAAAATGTAAGTGCTGATCGGCTGCTGACTGATCAAACTGTAAAAATATATAAATAAACAAATACTAAGTAGTATGCTCATACTGACTAAAAATAGCTGCTAAGATGCTCGACTCGAACTAAATATTCAACTGGATTTACTGAAACAATCTCGAGTTCTACTTTAACTGATAATAAATCTGAACTGAACTGGTATTGCTATACTGAACAGACGGGACTCAAAATTTAACTGAAATTCTTAACTGAACTCGAACCAGGTCAATGAATACTGAACTGTTTAAACAACAGGTCCAGACCGACTGGTTTAATGGCTGGCCAGAACACCAGCTCGCTGTGGCCGGGCGGTCGGCCGCTGCCTTAGGCCAACCGGCTCGGTCCCGCGCAGGGCCTGCTGGTGCCCTGGCGCGGTCGCACGCGCGGACTGGGCACGGACTGGGCGTTGCCAGGCGCTGCTAGCGCCGGCTTGTGCATGGCTGGGCATGACTCGAGCGCTGGAGGGTGCGACTGCACCACGCATGCGGATGGGACGACCATCGTTTGCTGCTGTGCACTGCCGACGGCAACTAAGCACGTTGATGCGCGACTGGCCACTGCCGAGCACGTTGGCTACGGCACTGGTGCGTACGAGCACTGTTGGGCGCACGCTGTGTACAACGGACATGTGATTGGGTACGCTGGCTAGGGCTGCTCGCGCGTACTAGTGCAACTGGTGCCATGCGGGCACTGTCGGGCGACCCTAACAGCACACGGCGCTCGGGCGTGCTGACGGGCATGGGCCGAGGCCTACTATGCATGCTGGTGCGCTGTCGGGCACGCTGGCGTGCGCTGGGACTTGCCAGCGTGCGTTAGGCATCGCTGATACAGAAGTGGCTAGGCAGCTTAAGAACGCCGCAAGTCGCGCTTATCACGCACGGCGGGCCACAGGCGAGACGCACGTCCTGGAGCAGAATACGCGCACAGAGCGCTAGAGTGGCAAAACAACGGGCAAGGACAGCTGCGGGCAGCTGGCGTGCGAGACGGACGAGCAGGCGGCCGCTGGCGTAGGCGCGCTACACGCGCGGGCGACGGGCACAACGATATCAGCGGAGGGGATGCGCGGGACCGAGAGGCACGCGCGGGACTTGAAGCCTTACTCCTCAAGGCGAGCGGTAAGACGCACAAGGCCCCCGTCCTAGAGGCATGCAGACAGCCAGACGGTGCAGGTGACGCGCGCGAGGGAGCCGCTAACCGCTAGGACGTGCACGACACGGCAGGTGGGGGCGCACGCGCGTGCTAAGGCGCCGCGCCTTAGTGCCGCAAGGACTAGGCAACGCGTGAGAGCGGTTGGCGCGAGGCGGTGCGTGAGAGGCCGAGCGTGTAACACCCCGACTTTTTACTGAAATCAGAGTACACGTTTTTTGTAAATTTTATGAATAAATAAATAAAATACTTATTTTGTGAAAACTGATTCGGAGTGCTGCCGTGAAATACTTGACTTTTCTGAAAACCGTTAAATTTTAAACTGATAATGAAAACAGTTATAATATTTTAACCGACTAACGCCAGATCAAAAACTGATTTTAAAAGTACTGAAAGTTTTAGCGGAATAACAGCGTGGTAAAACATATATACATATATCCACAAATATCCTGAACTGCCCGCCAGCTCACTCCTCATCCCCGACCCTGCGACCTGAAAAACATGAAATGCGTGGGGGCGTGAGCACTAAGGCACTGTGCTCCGCAGAAACTCAAACTAAAGTAAAATAGTGAATATAATAACAATATCATGATCCTGGGATATATAACTGAACTGAACTGAAACTGAAACTGATAACTGATATCTGATACCGGTCTGATCTCGCGACATAAGTCACGTAACTGATAACTGAACATATGCCGGCAAGAACTAATACCGGACACCATGTGCACACTCTAGTGGGCAGAATAGGGCCACTAGAACCCAGAATGGACCGGCGACCATTCCGAGCGGATACTGAACTGATAATACATACCTCAAACATGGTAGCGTAATTATAAAAATGTAGTACTTAGTCTGAGTCCCCACCTGAACTGCTGAAACTGAATGGTAGTGTTGATGCCTGATTAAACTGAAATATAATATAAACAATTACTACTGACTATGCTCGGACTGATAAATTAACTGATTAATTATGTTAAGATGCTCTACTGAACCTGACATGATATTCGGACTTAATCGGTATAACTGAAACCGGTTAAGTACGAAACTGAACTGATATTAATTAACTGAACTGAACTGGACCCAGAATTTTAACTGAAAATGACACTGAAATTGAGAACCAGGGCTGAAACTGACAAATACTG
>CACSLK010027801.1:717234-740131 GCA_902706635.1 Striga hermonthica
CTGCCGGGCGCGCTGCTGCCGCTGTGTGCGGACAGTGCGGCCACGGCCGGCCCTTGCCGGCCGTCCGACAACAACTCTCGAACAATCAAACCTCAGATGGCTTAACATGAACATAAAGACTGATTTAAACTGAAAACATGAATTTTTGTTTAATGGACTGAACTTGGCCGCGGCGGACGCACCGTGCGCCGCCGACGGCATTAAGCCGTTTCACGACCGAACCTCATTTTCTCTCGGCAAATCATACTTAACTGAACATGATCAATGATTACTAAATAAAATAACATGATATACTCGAAGGATTTGAACTTAACGTATTCGACGCACATGCACGGCTCGTGGTGCGCTATATGCGCGTCCACGTCCCCTTGGCCGAAACACCGCATAAACATGAACATACTTCGAGCAATCTAAACTGACTGATCATGATTTCACATTAATTGATTAAACATGCGAAGGTTGTTCGGAGAATTCGACTTAAAACATAATATGTCCCGATACGGGTACTCGCACGACCGCAACGACATGCGACACGCATACAAGCTTAAACTGAAAGCTGAACTGAAAGAACATGATAATCTCGGCTTACAATCACACGGATACCTCCGACTAAGCTCGAGTGACAGCACTCCTCGGATTCCCGCGTTCAGGCGTGGCTTTCCGCGAGCGTGGCGTCGCCGTGCGGTGCATGTGTGTTGGGCCTGCGGTGCGGCGTGTGCTGCTCTCGGTGACTGCATGAGCTGCTGACTTCCGTATGGTACTCTTCACCTTCTCAATAACACTTAACTTGCTAACTCTCTCAAGCTCCCTCTCGGCTTAGTGCATACTTATGAAAAATATAAGAAAATTTTCTCCCAACTCATCTATATATGCACGACCGAACAAGGCTTGAGGTGGTGGGATTTTTGTGGCTTAAACACTTAATGACACTTGTCATAAGCTAAGAGTGATTATGATGATTAATCACATCCTAAGCCCTCTCATTTTGCCACGTGCACATGCTTAAAGAGAAGGAGAAATATAGGCTTTAACTTAAGGAATTAAGTATGGTTTTAAAGAATAATTGGAAGACAATTCCAAATGGCTTGGGAATTAATGAACATTACTTACGGCTTAGCTTCTCAATTCGTGATTAATTTTTTTTTTTTAATTAATCACTAAATTATGTTTAATTACTTAATTAAACATAATGCTTAACTACCAAAATTATTCTGAACGTAAGCGGAACGTCGGAAATAATTTCGGATAATCTCGCTGAAATACTTTAATTCAAAATAATAAATAAATTCGAATTCTTGACTTGAACGATTAATCCGAATATTGATATTTTGAATAATTCGTCAACTTAACTAACTAATTCCGAATTCATTTATTAATGAAACTAATCAGAATTAAATCTGAAAACTTATTCGGTTACTGAATTAATTAAACCGAATAACTTATCGACTAATAGTCGAACATAGAATATCACTGACTGATTAACCTGAACTTGAACATGAACATGATTATTTATTAACAAAGGCTAGCTTAAAACTAAAAGCTAGTATTTTCCTTTATTAATAAACTCGGGGCGTTACAGAGCGTGCAAAGTAAAGAGAGAGAGTTACTTGCTGTGCAAGCCAAGTTATTTAGTTTCCATCTAGCTTTATGATTTATAGCTTAATTAGGACACTTAATATTTTATTGCTTTATTAGTTCCCTAGGTAGATTAGGACTACATATATTTTGTGCCTATATAAACGCCCCTTCCCTATGTTATTTTTCAGCATTCAGTTTATCAATAAAAATCCGAACTTTTGTTCATTCTCTCTTTGCTTTAGTTATTCACCAAAATTCTATTACAATTATATTCGTTTAGAGGGGCGCGGTTTGGGAACCTCTAGGCAACTATCAGCGATTCAAGGCACTGGTTTGTGGCTTATCGGCAATCAAAACACACGATCTTCATCATTGGTGCTTTCATTGAGAGGTATTAGATCGTGTGTTTTTTTCTACCCCATTCCCTTTCTTTTTTTTCTTCCTTTTTTTTTTGTCCCCCCCTATCAAAAAAAAAAAAAAAAAAATATATCATCATCTTCAAGATGAGTCCTCGAAGCAAAGAACGCAAGCAAGAGAAGAAAGCCATGGCCAACAAGGAGATGAAGGACAAGATCAATAATCTTGATGTTCAAGTTCGTAGTATGGGCGAAACTATGGAGAAAGGCTTGGATTGCTCGACGAAGGCCAAAGCAATACCAACGCGGCAGTAGCACGACTCGAGCAACGCCTTGAGGAAGTGTTGCACGGATTCCAACAGCAACAATGGCAGCAACGCGACGTACCACCACACGAAGAAAGGCGCGCGCACGAGCGACAGTATGAGGAGTACGAATGCGAGCGTGAGGATGATTTTGAGCGACGAACGCAGGCATCCAATTACCGAGATCGGCCGAGGCCCGACAAGCCAAGGCTTGTGCTGTCCACGTTCAATGGCAATGATCTGGAGGCTTGGCTCAACCGTGCTGCACAATACTTCAAACTCAATGAAACCGAAGGCCATGATCGAGTAAGGTACGCAGCATTCTATCTTTATGGTGAGGCCAACGTATGGTGGCAATGGCTCACAAGTGTTTACCGCAACCGACAACGAGTTATCACCTGGGGCGATTTTGAGCGAGAGTTACTTACACGCTTTGGTACATCTGACTATCACAACTTTGATGAGGCGCTCACTCGAATAAGGCAGACAGGAAATTTACGTGATTATTTGAAGGAATTTGAGCAATTGGCATGTTGCGTGCGAGGATGGCCCGAGACTGCCTTAGTGAGAGCATTCATAGGAGGGCTAAAGTATGATCTAGCTGCTGAGGTGCGCTTAGAGCGTCCCGAGACAATACATGCCGCCATGGAGGTTGCTCGACGCCGAGAATACCATCTCGTTGCAACACGAAGGGGACGGGCGGATGCCCGTTTCGCCGATACACGACGCACGGGCCCGATCCAAGCGACCGCGGGCGCACGACCGGCCATAAGTGCTCGACCACTGGGGCCAGTAGTCAGGCGGCTCTCTCCCGAGGAGGTCAAACGCCGGCGTGAGAAAGGCCTCTGTTTCAAGTTCGAAGAAAAGTTTACACCGGGTCATCAATGTAAAAGGCTTTTGTGATTGAGGTCGCCAATTCCGATGAGGAGGATTCTGAGGACGAGGAGGAACCAAAGCAAGGAAACGAGGTCGAAGTGCTCGATGAAGAAGCTGAAATCTCGATGAACGCAATGGCTGGGATCAGAGGGCCAAGGACGATGCGACTACCAGCTTGGGTCAAGGATCGTAGGGTGGTCGTGCTCGTAGACAACGGGTCATCACATAACTTCATTAATGCTGACTTGTCCGTAAAGCTGAATTTGCCAACCACAAAGATTGAGCCCTTTGAAGTTCGAGTAGCCAACGGGGAAAGGCTACAATGCACCGAGTCCTTTCGTAAGGTACCAATCAAGTTCCAAGGAGTTGTTGTGGAATCCTATCTCTATGTCTTGCCCTTGGTTGGACCGACGTGGTGCTAGGGGTGCAATGGCTGGAAGGACTGGGGAGAGTGACCATGGACTACCGCACCGGAGTTATGGAGTTCAGATCGAGAGGGAAGAGAGTCACTCTTAAGGCTGGAGGAGAGAAGATCACTAAGGATGTTGGACTAAAGAGCATTGAAAGAGTTTGGCGATGTGGCGGCCAAATCTTTGCAGTAGTAGTCGAGAACACTGGGCGCACGTGGGCAAGGATGAACAGCAGCAAAGAGATGTGTGCGAGCTTCTCGAGGAATTCGAGGGAGTACTGGGCGAGCCTAAGGGATTACCACCTCATCGAGAGTTCGATCATCGCATACCACTAGTCAATGAGCAGCATGCCGTACACGTCCATCCTTATAGGTACGCTCACATTCAGAAAATTGAGATCGAAAGGCAAATAGCTGAGATGTTAGAGTCTGGGTTAATTCAGAATAGCTCGAGTCCGTTTTCATCACCGGTATTATTAGCTAAGAAGAAGGATGTTACATGGAGGTTTTGTACTGACTATGGGGCTCTGAATGCCGTGACTATCAAGGATCGATTTCCCATTCCTAGTGTCGAAGACATGCTCGATGAGTTGGCAGGATCACGCTATTTCTCGAAACTCGACCTAAGAGCTGGCTACCATCAGATCCGAATCCACAAGGCCGACATTCCGAAGACAACTTTTCGTACGCATCAGGGGAATCATGAGTATTTGGTGATGCCATTCGGGCTGTGCAACGCTCTGTCAACTTTCCAATTTGCTATGAATTCCATCTTCAAGGAGTACCTACGTAAGTTTGTCTTAGTATTCTTTCATGATATCTTAGTTTATTCGAAGTCATGGGTTGAACATCTGAAGCATTTGAGAGTGGTGCTCGAAGTCTTGGAGGCTAACTCCTTCCACATCAAACCGTCCAAGTGTTTATTCGGGCAGGAGATGGTTGATACCTAGGACACTTTATATCCTACGATGGCGTGAAGGTTGCTCCATGGAAGATAGAGGCTATGGTCGACTGGCCTAAGCCAACGAGTCTCACGCAGCTCCGAGGATTCCTAGGGCTCACAAGTTACTATAGGAAGTTTGTAAAGGATTATGGAACCATCGCCAAACCACTTACAGAGATGACCAAGAAAGGCGGGGTTCACATGGACCAAGGCTAGCGAGGAGGCATTTGAGAAACTGAAGGGTGCCATAACTACGACGCTGGTGCTCGCCATGCCAAGGTTTGATGTCTTGTTCGAGGTACACACAGATGCGAGTGATATTGGAATTAGAGTTGTGCTAGTGCAGGAAGGATGACCCCTAGCCTATCTCAGCAAGGCACTATGCACGACTCGATTGGGATTATCTGTGTACGTGAAGGAGATGCTAGCAGTTGTCGAGGCTGTAAGATGCTGGAGGCCTTACCTATTAGGACGTCGATTTCGGATTGTGACCGACCAGCAGCCACTCAAGCATCTACTCGAGCAAAGGATTGTTACTTCCGAGCAGCAGAAGTTTGTTTCGAAACTGATGGGGTTCGATTTTAAGATAGTCTACTGGCCAGGTCGACAGAATGTTGTAGCTGACGCATTATCCCGACGGACGGATGTGGCTGCACTTAATGCTATCACTAGGCCGACATGGACCATCTGGGAAGAAGTACGAAAGGCGCAAGAGGAGGATACTTACTGCCAGGAGTTGCGCCGAAAGATCGAAGAAGGAGAAAACACTGCTGATTACGAGCTGCACAATGGCCTATTGCTACATCGAGGCTGAGTATTCGTCCCCGACAGTGGACAGCTACGCGAAAGGATCATGCAGCATTTCCACAATTCTAAAGTTGGAGGACACTCGGGTATCTACCGCACATGGATGAGGATAGCCAATACCTATTTTTGGCCAGGACAGCATAGCACAGTTTGGGATTACCTCGCACGATGCGACGACTGTCAGCGCACTAAGGCTGATTCACGCCGACCGAGCGGGCTGCTGCAACCGCTACCAGTACCCGAGGCGATTTAGGAAGACATCACCATGGATTTTATTGAAGGGCTGCCGAGTTCTAATGGGTTTAACGGAGTAATGGTCGTAGTGGACCGACTTACCAAGTATGCTCACTTCATACCCATTACCCATCCCTACACAGCCAAGTCTATTGCCAGGTTGTTCGTCGAATATGTGATGAAGTTACACGGAGCTCCGCGATCCATAGTTTCTGACCGAGATAGGATCTTTACGAGCATCTTTTGGTCCGATTTGTTTAAACTGCAGGGGACTAAGCTATCCATGAGCTTAGCATATCATCCCCAAACCGATGAGCAAACTGAGGTAAATAACCGAACCCTTGAGCAATATCTACGGTGCTATGTTCATCAATTTCCGAATAGGTGGGAAAATTTTCTACCCTGGGCTGAGTACTGGTACAATACTACTTACCATGAGTCAACCAAGATGACTCCATTCAAGCTGGTATACCGGCGTAAACCGCAAGCACTGATCAACTACTCAGAGGGAGGAACGGTCAATGATGAAGTCGGTCGAGAACTTGAAGAGCGAGATTTGATGTTGCGGGAATTGAAGAAAAATCTCAAAGGCTCGATTAATAGAACAAAAGCCTTTGTAGATGGGAAGCGATGAGAGGAGAATTACGCGCCAGGCGAGTATGTCTACTTGAAGCTGCGACCGTTCAGGCAGCGCACAATAGCACAGAGGGCAGCGACTAAGCTAGGAGTACGATACTATGGACCTTATCAGATTCTGAAGCACATTGGTCAGGTAGATTATCGTCTAGAGCTACCTTAGAGTTCGTAGATCCATCCGGTCATACATGTCTCACAGCTAAAGAGAAGTTTAGGAGAGACGCACAAGTGGTGCGAGGAGTTACCGGCAACTACGACTGATGGAAGGGTCATCGTACGACCAAAACGTGCAGTGGAGTATCGCAAAGTAAGGAAAGCAGGACGCTACTGCTGGGAGGTACTAATCGAATGGGAAGAGTTGGCACATGAGTAAACTACATGGGAAGATCTAGACGAGATACGCGATCAATTCCCGAGATTTATCCTTGAGGACAAGGAAGCGCTTGAAGGGGACGGGAATAATAACAAAAGTGGCTAGGCAGCTTAAGAACGCCGCAAGTCGCGCTTATCACGCACGCAAGAGGATGGCACGGGCCACAGGCAAGACGCACGTTCTGGAGCAGAATACGCGCACAGAGCGCGAGAGTGGCCAAACAACGGGCAAGGATGGCTGCAGGCAGCAGGCATACGAGACGGACGAGCAGGCGGCCGCTGGCGTAGGCGCGCTACACGCGCAGGCGACGGGCACAGCGATCGCAGGCGCAGGGGATGCGCCGGACCAAGAGGCACGCGCGAGACTTGAAGCCTTACTCCTCACGGCGAGTGGTAAGGCGCGCAAGGCCCCCGTCCTAGAGGCATACGGACAGTCGGATGGTGCAGGTGACGCACGCGAGGGAGCCGCTAACCGCGAGGACGTTCGCGACACGGCAGGGGGGGGCGCACGCGCACGCTAAGGCTGCGCGCCCTAGTGCCGCAAGGACTAGGAAACGTGTGAGGGTGGTTGGCGCGAGGCGGTGCGTGAGGTGGCCGAGCGTGCGAAGTAAATAGAGAGAGTTACTTGCTGTGCAAGCCAAGTTATTTAGTTTCCATCTAGCTTTATGATTTATAGCTTCATTAGGACACTTAATATTTTAATGCTTTATTAGATCCCTAGGTAGATTAGGACATATATTTTGTGCCTATATAAAGGCCCCTTCCCTATGTTATTTTTCAGCATTCAGTTTATCAATAAAAATTCGAACTTTAGTTCATTCTCTCTTTGCTTTAGTTTTTCACCAAAATTCTATTGCAATTATATTCGTTTAGAGGGGTGCGGTTTGTGAACCTCTAGGAAACTATCGGCGATTCAAGGCACTGGTTTGTGGCTTATCGGCAATCTAAACACACGATCTTCATCAACCGCTGGCTGCGCGTGCTACGAGGTGGCTAGGCGCTCCGCGCGCTGCCTACGATCACTACGTGCTGCGGCACTGGTAGCGTGCTGCAGTGCGTAACTGTGCGCACGCCTACGCATATACCTGCGGGCGGCACGCTACTGGCTACTGGGCACGGGCTTTGCGCGACGCACCACTGGCGTACGCGAGTTGCCAGCATGCCCGCAGGCCACTGCCGGCTGCGCTGCACTGCTACGTGCGGGCAGGCACTACGGTCGGCACCTCGCCGGCCGTCCGGCAACTTTTTCCAGCAAAGGCTATATGAACCAACGTAAGATGACATGAAATAACCGAAAATGCATAAATTGCTCGGGAGTGCTCGGCTAGAAATTGACATGGCTCGGGAGGGCCTTTGTGGCACCTCCGAGTGCATTTTGATACTAAACATGGACTAAATTATATAATTTACGCATGATCTTTCTAATATGACCATAAAACAACTAAAAGAGGGTTGCTATGAATTTACCCCTCCGATCGGTCGTGGATTTTGCTAGGGCTTGCGTGTTCTTGCTGGATGATGCACGTGCCTTCCTTAAACAAGGCTACGGTACGAGCTCTCTTCTCCACTTATTAAGTAATGCTCTCGGTTATTTATCTTTTGCTCTCGACTATATACTATCTTCTCTCTTACTCTCAGTTTTGCTCCTTTTTCTCTCGGCAATATGTGAAGTAATTTACTTCACGCACGGCTAAGCTATATATATTACTATTGGAGGGTAACTTAGCTTAAGGTGGAAGGGTAAAAACACTTGGCGTTATGGTGTGGAGCTTGGTGGCAAAACTCTCCTAGTCACCATGCTAGGTGGCGCCTAGAAAAATGCTTAGTCACCAAATGTGTGCTAGCACCATGCCATATGGTCAAGCTACTTTGTGAGTCACCCTAGCAAGTTGCAAAATATTTCTTATCTTATAACAATCTCACGGCAAAAGGTAATGTACTAAGCATAGCTTAATGCAACTTGCTCATGATGCTTAGCTTAACTTAAGCTAATGATAGATGGTGATTTAGTGGATGGCACGCACGCACGGCAATGGCGTGCGTTACTCTCGGCAATGCCAAGGACGGCGTACGTGCGTGGGCACGGCAAAGCTAAATGCGCGTGCATGGCTTAAGCTTGATGCTTTGGCTTGATTAAACACCATGACTTAACATAATATACCTTGGCTTAGCATTGGACCTTGACCAAATTTACTTGATTTCGGTCGGAACTTGACTTCGAAAATTTATTCGAATATTCTCGATTTCAAATAAATAATCCCGACTAGAACATGTCCATTTATAAAATAAATGTTTTGGGAACTAATTATCGACACTAATTTGGTTATTGAAAATAAATTAAACCGAATATATTTTCGACTTAAAGTCTACCTTATTGGCTTGAAAGCTAAAATGTATGATATTAACAAAAGGAAATACATCACTTTTATTAATAACAAACTGGGCTAGTACACAACTGATCGATGCAAACCATTTCTCGATGCAGTAAAGAAAGGAAAATAATTCGAGTGGACTGACGAATGCCAGAAGGCCTTAGACAACATCAAGATGGCGTTAACTCAACCACCGATCCTGCAAAAACCGAAGCCCGACGAGATGCTCTACCTTTACCTCGGGGCCAACATCTAGGCAGTGAGCGCCGTCCTCATAAGAGATAAGGAGTCGCAGCAACACCCGATCTACTATATGAGTAAGACGTTACACGATGCCGAACTCAGATATCCACCTATGGAGAAGTTGGCTTACGTGCTCATTACCGCGACGCGAAAGCTACGTCCCTATTTCCAAGAACACTCAATCACTATGCTGACAGCTTTCCCACTACGGCAGATCCTGCATAGACCCGACACCTCGGGTCGGATGGTCAAGTGGACGGTTGAACTAGAACAGTTTGATATACACTACATGCCCCAAACCGCGATCAAGGGACAAATGCTGTCTGATTTCATCGCCGAGTTCACACCAGCTATCCGTGAAACAATCAACAATCGCCCTTGGGTCATGTACATCGACGGGTCATCAACCGCGAACCGAGCTGGGGGAGGAGTGGCGTTAGTCAACCCCGAGCAACGAGTGTATTGTCACTCAGTCTGATATGGGATATTATATACTGGACTAGTTCGTCGGGTTACTCAAATAAAATAGATCAGCGGTCTAGTCGAACCGGACCAGAAATCTATAACAATGGAAAGAGAGTAGATGACGAATAAGAGCGGGTTCAGTAGTATAAGACAAGCACTGGCTGCTCGAGGATCTGGTCAACGAAAGATGGTCAGAAAGGCGTGGTCGTGGAATCGACCACTTCATACCTCAGGTACAGCTCATCATCCACTCCAGATTGGGTCGAACATCGGAATATACAAGAGAATCTCCAGCACGTAGAAAGAGGACACGCGACACGCAACGAGTGGTCCAGGGCGATAACGATTTCTGACATTCCCTGACACACTGCGACGCATTTTCTGGCACCAAGATAGTGAAGGCGGGTGACAGTATGGACGAGCAGAAAGGAGGAGAGGTCGACTCGCTAAAGGCGTGCGTGACAACATGTAGCTCGTCCCTATAAATAGGGACAAGAACTCTGATTTTAGGAATAATCTCTCATACTTTTACATACTTACAAATACATTTTTCATCTTCTCAAGATCTAACTTGAGCGTTGGAGGCTCTTCACTGGAAAACCCCTGCAGTGTGAGAGTTACGTGCAGGTTTCGCGTTCTACCGGAGAGGAGGGCGAGCTTGAGGCGGTTTCCGGTCGATTGGGGTGCAAGACTTGTATTATTGGCGCCGTCTGTAGGATTTCTGTTCGAAAAGTTGTGTTGTTAGCTCAACCATGGCAGACGAAATTCCTCGAATGAATTTGCAGTCATCGTTCGATGATGCGTGGACGACGACCAGACCAATGGGAACGGGTCTTCCACCAGGCTTCTCTGCGCCACTACAAACACCGGTGACTCCACCACCGACTCCCCAAGGTGCGGCGATGCTAGGTGGAGGAGAAGGAACGAGCAGAGATCAGGAGACTCGTGGTCCAACACCGGTGGTGATCCTCGCGCCATTGCAGGCGATTCAAGGAGTGGCGCAGCAAGGAGAAGCACGAGTGCGAGCGGTTGCACCACCCACTGGAGGACAACAAGGAGGAGCTGTGGCACTTCCTGCTCAGAAAATGGTGCCAATGACTAGGGAGGAGATGCAAAGGATGATGGCCAACGCGGCAGCACAAGTGGTGCAGCACGTCACTAACCAAACGTCTCAGGCTACCCTTGCATCGACCACGGTGACAAAAACCCAAGAAGGATGTGTAGAGGTATGGCGGAATAGGAGATCCCAGGGATAGGGCGATGGAGAGAATGGCTGAGCAGCACCGTCAACTGCAAGAAAAGGTTGAGGGGAGGCCGAACAGACGTGCTCGAGGACATCCGTTCTCGAGGGAGATTTTGGCCGCGCTGCTGCCAACGAGTTTCAGGAAGATAAATCTTGTCTTTGATGGATCAACCGACCCGTCAAGCCATGTGAGGGCGTTCGAGAATATGTCCGTGTTGCACGGATATTCAAATTCAGTTAGCTGTAGGGCATTCCTATCGACCTTGCGGGGAGGCGCGCTCGACTGGTTCCACCAACTTGCCCAGGGGTCGATCAAGGATTTTGAGGATTTTGTCGGGCAGCTCACCAACCAATACTCTAGCGCGGTGGCATAGGAGAAGACATATCTCACTTTGATGGCGATGCGGCAGTGCGAGAAGAAATCTTTACGCAAGTACGTGGCTCGATACAACCAGATGTGTTTGGAAGTGCCTACGGCGGTCGACGAGGTGAAGACGGGAAGGCTTGATTAGGAGTCTGCGACCAGGGCCTTGTCGGACGTCGTTGGCGAAGACGCCTGCTCGAACTTATGATGAGGTGCTGAGAAGATGCAAGAAGTACATCAATCTGGAGGAGATAGAGGCGGATTTGCTAATCTCGAGGAGGTGGCGAAGCCCGAGCCAAGGAAAGGAAGGCCAAATTCTCCCAGAAGGAATTCCCCAAAGAAGGGTCCATCCAGGAGGTCATCACCCAAGAGGGATAAGCGAGGCCCATGGTGTTCGAGGCGAGAGGACCGTTGGGAAGGACGACCTCTTTTGGCAAACGACCAGAGATATAATACATTCACACGGATAATCGTGAAGGTGGGGGAGGTTCTCGTGGCGATCGAGGAAAAATTGGAGAGTAAAGAGGTCACTTGGCCAGCGACAAGGTTCGATGGGCCAACACGACCTAAGTCGAGCAGATACTGTAGATTCCACCGAGATTATGGGCACACCACAGAAGGTTGCTGGCACTTAAAGGATGAAATTGAACGCCTCATAAGGGCTGGTCACTTGAAGGAATTTGTCATCCGTGATCGACCGTGTGGTAAGGAGAAGAAAAAGTGCAGGGAGGACTTGGTGGTGCAGAGTGATAGAGAAGATGATGGCGAGGATGATGCCCGGGGAGAAAGGGGTGGTCGATGGGGTGAGAAGGATAAGAGAAAGCGTGATAATGATGGTAGAGAGGGACAAAGAGGAGGGGCCCCTGTGAAGAGGGGCATGTGCGAGCCATAAAGCGCAAGAGAGAGGAGGTCGGAATAACTAGTCCAATGCCAGTGATCAGCTCTCAAGCTGAGAATACTGAGGGAGTTTCACTACCCCACAATGACGTGCTGGTCATTACGGTGGAGGTCGCGAGGTTTGATGTGAAGAGGGTGTTCATTGACACGGGAATCTCGGTCGATGTAATGTTCTATGATTGTTTCGCACAGATCAACAAACACCTGAACTTGGAGTTGAAGCCGGTGGCGAAAGCGTTGTTCGGTTTTAATGGAGGTGAGGCGATGCCGATGGGCAAGGTGATTTTAACGATGGCATTGGGATCAGGTGATACGAGGAAAGTGCGCATGGTGAGGTTTGTAGTGGTTGGTGCAGAGTCATCTTATTATATCATCTTGGGAATGATAGGGTTGAATGCGTTCCAGGTGGTCGTGTCGACATACCACATGACGATCAAGTATCCGGTGTGTGAAAATGTGGGCGAGATCGCAGGGTATCAGCTTACCTCGAGAAGCTGTTACCAAACAACGGTGAGCAACAACAAGCAACTGGCGAGGAAACAGGAGAAAAACAAGGAGAATGAACCGAATCGACCAGGTTGGTAGGTCGAGAGACGAGAAAGATAATCAAGATAAGGGGGAAAGAAAAGTGGACATCCTACCGGGAGGTGCGATTAAGGAGGTCCAGATGGTCCAGGGTTGTGATGACCGAAAATTCAGAATTGGAATGGAGCTAGAGAAGCCGACCAGGACCAGACTAGTCGATCTAATACTGGAGTTCGCGGATATCTTTGCCTATACTATTGAGGAGCTGACGGGGATTGACGCAAATGTGATCGAACATAGACTAAATATCGACCTCACTGTGAGGCCGGTAAAGCAAAGGATGAGACACCATGGAGCGGAGATGGATAGATTAATCGAGCAGGAGGTAGAGTAGTTGATGAAGGCAGGCCACATCACAGAGATCCAATTTCCCAGAATGGCTGTCGAACACAGTGATGGTGTCGAAATCGGAAGGAAAGTGGAGGATGTGCATTGACTTCAGAGGTCTAAACAAAGCATGCCCGAAGGATCTGTATTCACTGTCGAGGATCGACCAGCTGGTAGATTCCACGGCAAGGTGTGAACTGATCAGCTTAATGGATGCGTCCCAGGGCTATCATCAAATCCCCTTAGCTCGAGAGGACATGAAGAGATTGAGCTCCATAACAAGCAAAGGAACATATTGCTATGTGGTGATGCCGTTTGAACTGAAGAATGCAGGAGCAACCTACCAAAGGTTGGCCGATAAAATCTTCAAGGAGCAGCTGGGCAGGAACATGGAGGTATATGTCGAAGACATGCTCGTAAAAAGCAAGGTGGAAGCAGACGATGTAGCGGACTTGAAGGAGACGTTCCAAAAGTTATGAAGATATGGCATGAAGCTCAATCCTGCTAAATGTTCTTTTGGAGTGAAGGCGGGGAAATTCTTGGGATACATGGTGACAAGGAGAGGAATCGAGGTGAACCCGGAGAAGGTTCGTGCCGTGGTTGAGATGAAGCCACGAACAAGTGTGAAGGAGGTGCAAATATTGAAAGGTCGAATAGCGCGGTTGAGCAGATCATTTCCAAAGTCGCGGAAAAAAGTGGCCCACTATTCAAAACATTGAGGAAGAGTTCGAAATTCCAATGGACGGTCGAAGCACAGAAGGTTTTCGAGGAGCTGGAAGGAGTGCTCGCTAATTTACCCTTGTCAGCAAAACCTGTGCAAGGAGAAGACTTGGTGCTCTATATAACCATAGGTGAGATAGCTTTGAGTTCAGTGCTATTGCGTGAGGAAGGAGTAGCTCAATTCCCCATATATTATGTCAGTCGAGTTATGCAAGGAGAAGAGCTGAGGTACTCAGAAATCGAGAAGTGCGCACAGGCGGTGGTCGTGACGGTTAATAAATTGAGGCCTTATTTCCTAAATCATAAAGGAAGGTTCGGATGAACATGCCCAAGGAGCAGACCTTAGGGCGACCATCAGTGTCTGGTCGACTGGTGAAGTGGACGGTCGAGTTGAGCGAATATTTTATCACATATGAGCCAAGGAGAGTGATCAAGGCGCAATTCTTAGCTGACTTTATCCATGAGGGGACGAAGTTAGAGGAGGCAGCAGAGGGGGTTTGGCAATTGTTTGCGGATGGCTCGGTGTCGAGAAATGGAGCAGGGTTTGGCATACTCCTGGTGTCGCCCATGGGGATTGCTTGGAGTTCGCGGTTAAGATGGGATTTCGGGTGTCGAACAACGAGGCGGAGTATGAAGCGGTGATTAAGGGGTTGCAATTGGCTCTGGCCGGGGGATGCTCGAAGGGTACAGGTCCACTCGGACTCCCAATTGGTAGTAGGACAATTCCAGGAGGGGTTTGAGGTTAAGGAGGGTAGACTACAGAGATACGTGGATAATATAAAGAAGTTGAAGGAGGAGTTTAGCTCATTCGAGCTGGTACAGATACCCAGGGGGAGAATGGTCGAGCTGATTTGCTATCTAAGGTTGCTCAAAACCTAGTGGATTGTAAAAGCCGAAGCGTAACCTTGCTACACATGGAAAATAGTGTGGTCGAAGCAGAGGTAGTAGAGATCGAGGAAGTAGAAGACTGACGGTCCTTAATCTTGAAGGAACTGCGAGAAGGGGAAGCGAAGGTTCTGAGGAGGTTCTTCGAGCAAGGAGGGATTCATTACAAACGATCGTACGTGGGGCCACATCTAAGGTGCGTGACCAAGGAGGAATGTCGATATGTCCTCAAAGAAGTACACGAGGGATGTTGTAGCGACCACAACAAGGCAGGGGCTATGGTCGCCAAGATCTTGAGGGCAAGATATTTTTGGCCTACGATGAAAAAGATGCTAAGGAGTTGGCGAAGAAATGTTTACAATGTCAGAAGCATGGTCTACATATCCACCAGATTGCAGAGACGATGACCACGATAAGTGCCCCAATCCCATTTGCACAGTGGGGAATCGACCTAGTAGGGCCAATGTCGCAGGCAACAAGGCAGCGGAAGTTCTTGATTGTGGCAGTCGATTACTTTTACGAAATGGGTAGAGGCCGATCCATTGGCTAAAATCACAGAGGAGAAAGTAATTCAATTCCTATACAACAACATTTGCTGTAGATTTGGAGTCCCTAAAACCTTAATATCTGACAACGGAATGCAATTCAATGCAATCAGATCAGGGCGTGGTGTGAATAGATGGGGATCGAGCAACATTTTGCTTCTGTCGTCCACCTGCAAGCCAATGGGCAAGTCGAGGTGACCAACAAGATCATCTTAAATAGGCTGAAAACAAGACTCGAGAAGGCTTCGGGGGTGTGGGTCGATGAGTTAACATCAGTACGTTGGGCGTATCGGACCACTCCGAGGTCGACCACTGGGGAGACACCATTTAGCCTGGTCTATGGAATGGAGGCACTTTTGCCCGTCGAATTGAAGTTACAGTCTCAACGATCAAGCACTTACAATCGGGAGCAGAATGAAGAACTCATGATGGTCGCCCTGGATACAATCGAGTAGCTTAGAGAGCAAGTCTCGACCAGAGTTGAGGCGTATAAACAAAGGATGAGAGCAGCCCATGACAGGAAAGTGAAGATCTGCAGGTTCCAGGTGGGCGATCTCGTCTGGAAACGAGTGGATGTGCTAAAACATGTGGGCAAGTTGGAGACCAACTGGGAGGGACCATACCTAGTCGAAGAGGTCCACGCTGGAAGAGCATACTCCTTGAAAGATGCAGAAGGAAGATCACTGACCAGGTTATGGAATGTTGCCAATCTCAAGAAATAATATGTCTGAATTTTTTCTTTCCCTTTTATGGTTGAAAAGAAGACCGAGACAATGTAATTGCGAGCCAAAATTTTCCTCAAGATTATTGAAATGGCGGAGTCCCCTTTTAATGAATTTCTCTTGCAATGGTGTATACCCTTGTTGTATTTCTTCTATGGCTTACATATATACTTTATACGACCTACCTACAAATCCAATGTGATTTACCTAAGGCATGGATATTACTTATCTGGAAAATGTTAGGATAATTCTGTGGATTTCTAGTACACTTTCATTAATATATTACACATGAATAAGTATGAATGGCTAATGGGATGCTTGGATTTTTCTTTTTATGATGTGCATGAGATCGCGGACATAATCTGGATGATGAGTTGATCGAAGAAACAAAGCAAAAGCCCTTCGTTTTTGGAACATCCCATTCAAGGGGTGGGCGAAGGTCGCTTGTTTCGAACATTCCTTGGGGTGGGCAGGTGGTCAAAAAATTCCACGCCTCCAGGCTGGACGACCACCATGTTTTTGGAACATCGCATAAGTGGGCAAGTGTCAAGACTAAAGCCCTTCGTTTTTGGAACATACCGTTCAAGGGGTGGGCGAAGGTCGCTTGTTTCGAACATTCCTTGGGGTGAGCAGGTGGTCGAAAAAGTTCACGCCTCCGGGCTGGATGACCACCATGTTTTTGAAACATTCCCTGGGGTGGGCAAGTGTCAACACCAAAGCCCTTTATTATTGGAACATCACGTTCATGGGGTGGGCTAAAGTCGCTTGTTTCGAACATTCCTAGGGGTGGGCAGGTGGTCGAAAAAGTCCACGCCTCCAGGCTGGAAGACCACCATATTTTTGGAACATCCCCTGGGGTAGGAAAGTGTCCAGACCAAAGCCCTTCATTTTTGGAACAACCCCGTTCAAGGGGTGGGCGAAGGTCGCTTGTTTCAAACATTCCTTGGGGTGGGCAGGTTGCCGAAAAAGTCCACGCCTCCGGGCTGGACGACTACCATGTTTTTTGAACATCCCCTGGGTGGGCAAGTGTCAAGACCAAGGCCCTTCGTTTTTGGAACAACCCGTTCAAGGGGTGGGCGAAGGTCGCTTGTTTCGAACATTCCTTGGGGTGGGCAGGTGGTCGAAATAGTCCAAGCCTCCGGGCTGGACGACCACCATGTTTTTGGAACATCCCCTGGGGTGGGCAAGTGTCAAGACCAAAGACCTTCATTTTTGGAACATCCTGTTCAAGGGGTGGGCGAAGGTCGCTTGTTTCGAACATTCCTTGGGGTGGGTAGGTGGTAAAAAAAGTCCATGCCTCCGGGCTGGATGACCACCATGTTTTTGGAATATCCCCTGGGGTGGGCAAGTGTCAAGACCAAAGCCCTTCGTTTTTGGAACATCCTGTTCAAGGGGTGGGCGAAGGTCTTTTGTTTAGAACATTCCTTGGGGTGGGCAGGTGGTCGAAAAAGTCCACACCACCGGGCTGGACGACCATCATGTTTTTGGAACATCTCTGGGGGTGGGCAAGTGTCAAGACCAAAGCCCTTTATTTTTGGAACATCCCGTTCAAGGGGTGGGCGAAGGCCGTTTGTTTCAAACATTCCTTGGGGTGGGCTGGTGGTCAAAAAAGTCCACGCCTCCGGGCTGGAGGAGCACCATGTTTTTGGAACATCTCCTGGAGTGGGAAAGTGTCAAAACCAAAGCCCTTTATTTTTGGAACATCCTGTTTAAGGGGTGGGCGAAGGTCGCTTGTTTTGAACATTCCTTGGGGTGGGCAGGTGGCCGAAAAAGTCCACGCCTCCGGGATGGTCGACCACCATGTTTTTGGAACATCTCCTGGGGTGAGCAAGTGTCAAGACCAAATCCCTTCATTTTTGGAACATCCCGTTCAAGGGGTGGGCAAAGGTCGCTTATTTCGAACATTCTTTGGGCTGGGTAGGTGGTCGTAAAAGTCCACATCTCCGGGATGGACGAGCACCATGTTTTTGGAACATCCCCTGGGGTGGGCAAGTGTCAAGACCAAAGCCCTTCATTTTTTGAACATCTCGTTCAACGGTTGGGCGAATGTCGGTGGGCGAAGGTCGCTTGTTTTGAACGTTCCTTGGGTAGGGATGGTGGTAAAAAAAGTCCACGCCTCTGGGCAAGACGACCACCATGTTTTTAGAACATCCCCTAGGGTGGGCAAGTGTCAAGACCAAAGCCCTTCGTTTTGGAACATGCCGTTCAAGGGGAGGGTGAAGGTCGACCCTAATGGTAGAGTCATGAAGACATGGAACTTAGTGGAGACCCTAGAGGCAGGTCGGTTTGAAGTGGCTAAAATCCAATAGCACACTCATATACAATTAAAATAGAGAGGTAATTTCCACTCATATCTCATGTGGAGTTGGAAAATGCCATGGTAAATTACATCGTGCTGTTCGTTTACCCATCTCAAGAAGAATGTCGAGCATATTAGGCGTACATGGTTCAAGTATACTTAAGTGTATCTTAGAAATTACTCGACTTGCGACCATAAGTAGCGAAACATAAAGAAATTGCGGAATACGAGGAAAAATAAATCAAATTCTTATCTGATACAATCGAAGGTACGAAATCACAAAACGCGTGATGTTAAAATGTTGAAAAATACATTCGTCAACACCTAAACTACTTATGGGGGAGCGGTGGCAGACTGAGTTGACGGTGTTGTCATGGTCGACTGCACCTCCGCCGTCAACGACACATCATTTGTATTGTTTGAGTGCATGGTCGCGCTCGATTGTGCAGCCGTAGTCGACGAAACAACACCTGCTCTAGTCGACTGCGTGGCCGCGGTCGACGAGGCAGTGGTGGAAGGGGTCGACCGCATGACCACAGTTGATGCGACAACAGCGGTGGTGGAGGATTAGGAAATAGTAGTGGACGAGGAGGCGACAAAGGAAGAAGATTGAGCAGCTGTTGAGGCCAAGGGACCAGAAGAAGACGAAGGAGTTCTGGTAGTCAAAGGCGGAGGAGGAATGTTTCCAGAGAGACGGACCATTGGGTTTCGCCAGACTTAGGGACATCGAAATTATATTGTCGAGTCTTGTCCCTTGCCAAGGCTCACTCCAATGACTCCGACCACCGAGGCCTCTTTGAGGAAGGCTATCGAACGGAGGTAGTCGTCGATCAGCTACTCTCGGTAAGCCTTGAGGAAGATCTGACCAAGTTGAGATCCCCACAGAGCTCGTTGGGATTGCTTCACGGCAGCGATGGCAGAAACCTCGACCTCCTTCTTCCTGCTGGCTCTTTCTGCCTCAAGGATTTTATCTTTCTTTTTCAGCTCTTCCTTGAGGTGGCGCACTTCCTCGTTGTCCTTCTTCACTTGCTCGGTTAGGTCATGGTGCACCTTGAGAAACTCCTGGTTCTCGACCTTAAGCCACTCATACGCCGTATCGAGATGCTTGTTATCACTCTCGATCACGGGGAGAGGCCGACAAGAGCTGTTCAAGGTCTCCTCGAGTAGGGGAGCGATGGAGACCACAGTCTGCACAGAAAACACAAGTCAAAATACAATCAAGGACAGAAGAAGTAAGGGATGGAGGAGGGAAAAGGTGGTCACAGACAAACGTACCTGAATTAAGGCACAAACAATATATTCGCCTTGGGCCCGGCGGTCGACTGCCCAACAATGGGTATCCTCGAAGGGCAGGAGGACAATAAGGTGAGAGAGGGCCGCACGAGGATCACTCCCCACTAGAGAAGGGGAATAAGACGGCGGTTGAACAAGTGGACCTCCGGCTGATTTCTCCTCGGTGTGGAGGAGTTTACCGGAGGACTTAGAGTGGTCGACTATCTAGTTAGAGGGCGAAGGAATGAACACCTCAGAGCGAGGATGCTTTTTGGAGGAATCACTCTACTTGGTCTGGCGGTTGGTAGTGTGGTCGGCTTGCTTGGGTGGTGGTGAAGGAGCCTTCTATTTGCTCGAATGAGAAGAAGCCCCAGACTTGTCAGACTTGGCTAGAACATCCTTGTAACACCCCACTTTGATTTTAAAGAAATTCCGGACTTTCTAAATATCAGGGTAAAATTTTCAAAAATCATTTTCGAAAATTCAATGGGTGTTAAACAACATTTTTCATAACCCAAGTCTTATCTAGGCTCACGGGGATTTATTACCCGGTTTTCACAAACGGTTTTCATTAACCGAAACACATCACGAGACATAATACTCAACATGCATATATCATCAACCATAATACCCAACAATCCGGGTTCCACAAATTTTTCCAAAACAACAAAACATAGGTTTTTGGAAAATATCATAATCAAGTCCCAACATAATGGTTCATAAAACCTTATTCATACGGAAGCGATAAACAAATAAAAACAACCGACCCACTCGCCTCTTCTCGTCACCCAGCTCCTGCTTAACCTGCATCGGTAAAGAGCATGTGGGGATGAGCACTAGATGAAAAGCGTGCTCACCACTATGCACATAAATAATACATGTTAAGATGGTATGGTTGCAGTATGAATATAAATCAATCATCATCATGTCTCATCTCCTAATCTCAACAATAACTCACTCATGTGCACATCTATCATTAGCCGCAGAAAGGGGACGCATAAACCCTAACGACGGGAGTGCGTGCCACTGTAACGGACACGGCCTTTCATTAGATCTTAAGGAGACTTGCCTCGCAAGGGAAACCGTACCGTAACTCGACGGGGACAACTGTACCGATGGCCGTAACAGCTCACATCAGTAGGCCACATGGTTCACATTCATACATAGGTCATACCAACCAAACACTTAAACACACGTATGGCATAGATAACTTTATAAGTAAAACCCACCTGGTATCCGGAGGATGAAATCACAGAAATTCGAGGAAAAGGTAGGCCGAGACACAACTCGTCACACACCTACATTACACAAAATAGTCTTATGAAAGCCTATCTAACACACAATCACTTAACTACACTCATGTGATATAAATTATCCACATACTTCAACAATAACACATAACATAACTGTAGACCAAAAATGGGAATGAACAACTCGCATGGTCTCAATATTTCCAAGGTAACATGAGCTCTAAGCATGCTATTCAAGTGATTCCAAAACTAAAAAGTAGTTAACACATATATACACAACTGTTATGTTGATCACTTAAGCCAAAAATAGCTTTACAGCTGAGTTTAAGCGTAAGACACTTAGGTAAAGAAATCTGCCAACGCAACTTTTATCAATTACAGCAGGTCGCTAAAACAGAGATATCTCATGCCACAATTCTAAATCATGCAAACTCAAAACTTACAGAAACTACACTTGAATTGCTATAAGTTCCAAGAAGAGCATTTTTACAAATAACCACGTTAAGGGCTTCATTTCAGAGTATACATTTCAATCGTAAACACAGCCACTGTTTTAAAAATCTTGGCATAACCCCAAATTTGAAAAATCATATAAAATCAAACAGAACTCCAACTAACATGATTCTAACTCTCAGAAAAACCTTATAACATATACTACAAGTTTCATGTTGATAATATTTTCACATAGTCACATTAAGATTGTCAAAAATGGCCCAACATCATGATTCTGAATTCTGCCCGAAATTTCAAAAACTGCTTGCACAATCTTTTTGTAAAAATCATAACTCACTCAATTCTAAAGATAAAATCATAACATTTGGTATGCAGACTTATAACACATATAAACATGTCCAAAAAAGTTTATAATTTTATCCTAAGTAGAACTCGAGTTATTCGCGTTTGAAGTCGTAGCTGAATTCTGCCATATAAAATCAACTTGCATACTTATCTTCAAAAATTTATAACTCGAGTTATACTAGTCTAAACGACTTGATTCTTGATCCTATGAACTCCTATTTTACACAAGCAACAACTATATAAAGCATAGTTTCTCAGGTTTTTCATAGCACGGTCAAAAAGTCTGAAAACATGACATATGGAACATGCAAGTGAGCTGGAATCATTTATACATTTTGCATGCTTATATATCCTTCATAACTGAACATATATGGCACATATCTATACCAATCAACTTCTTATCTCATCTATATTATGATTCTAAAAAGATTTTAGCACACCAACCTCTTAATCTTCAAGAAGAATGCAAAAAAAGTCGGGTATGCTCGGTCTTGCTCGGTCCTCGTATAGCTGCGGCTTCTTGCTTTCTTTAGCTTGTATCCTTGAGTTTGTTGGCACTAACCTCTTCTAGGATGAGAGGAGGATGATGTAGGATGATATTAAGCTGATGTTATGAAGGTTAGATGCATAGAACACGAGAATAAGCACAAGGATGCACTCGGAATTTTACTTGCTCTCATAAATTCACTCTCGGTTTTATGCTATATGCTTAAGTGTTTGGGTGACTTCTTGGCTGAGACTTGAAGTGAGGAAAATGGAACTTCCTCATCTGGAGAATAGGTTTATAAAGTATCCAAATCATAATCAATGGCGGCACTAACAATGCAAGGAAATGGAATCAAATGGGAGACAAATGTGGAAGAACTCATTTCCAATGTCAACTAAAGCTTAGCATGTGAGGGCATTGGAAGTGGAGCATTGAGGTCTGGTTATGGACGACCATGAGGACTAAATAATGCTGAAAATTTTGTCATGGCACTAAGAAATGAAGTGGGGAACATGTCTTACACATGTGATTAAAAAAAACAATCCCACCCATGCTTGTTTAACAATTTAATTAAGACTAATGAGGCTTGACCTTGATAATCAAAACTTAGGCTAAAAAAAATACTTAATATATGGCTAATAAACCCCCTTGAAAACTTGCATGGACATAAGCTAAAGAATGGAATAGGTTAGGGTCTACGCTCATGACTCAGAGTACATACGCGCGGATGGTCTCGGCCTCATGATGGCTCGACCATTTCTAGGATTTAAGAAATAAATCATTGTTATGATGAGCAAATCAAAGACTACTAAGGTATTGGGTTCGAGTGGTGCCGACTTGTGCGGGCACCTGGCTAGGCGCTCGGCTAAGGCTCGACTATGGCTCAACGCACGATCTCGAAATATCG
>CACSLK010027801.1:741622-761585 GCA_902706635.1 Striga hermonthica
GCTGTCGAAGTTGACTCCACTACCTCCAACTGTAATCGCTCGAACTCCCGAAGAAGAACATCCTGCTTGGTGAACAAGCAAGACAGCTGGCCATAACTCCTCCGGCTAAGAGCATCGGCTACCACGTTAGCTTTCCCAGGGTGATAGCTAATGGTGCAGTCGTAGTCCTTGCTCCAACCATCTACGCTGCCTCATGTTCAGCTCCTTCTGAGTTAAAATGTACTTTAGGCTCTTGTGGTCGGTAAAGATCTCACACTTGCCTCCATAGAGGTAGTGCCGCCAAATCTTCAAGGCGTGGACAACTGCAGCTAACTCGAGATCATGAGTGGGGTAGTTCTGCTCGTGAGGCTTCAGCTGCCTCGAAGCATAGGCTACAACTTTCCCCTGCTGCATAAGGACACATCCCAAACCCATCTTCGAAGCATCACTATAGATGGTGAACTCCAAAGTATGGTCGGGTATAGATAGGACAGGCGTGGTAGTGAGTCTCCTCTTCAACTCCTGGAAACTCTCCTCACACTGAGGACTCCAATCGAACCTCACGGCCTTCTTCGTAAGGTTGGTCAGTGGCTGGGCTATCTTCGAGAAGCCCTCGATAAACCTCCTGTAGTATCCTGCTAACCCCAGGAAACTACGAACATCTGCAGCACTTCATGGCGTATCCCACTTGCTCACAGCCTCAATCATGCTGGGATCCACCTCAATGCCTCGAGCTGTCACAATGTGGCCAAGGAATGCCACACGGTTCAGCCAGAACTCGCACTTCGAAAACTTAGCATACAACTTCTCGCGGCGAAGAGTCTCCAGCACAATCCTCAAATGCTCCTTGTGCTGATCAATGTCTCGGGAATAAACCAGAATGTCGTCGATGAACACAATGTCGAACTGGTCCAGGAAAGGATGAAAGACCCTATTCATAAGGTCCATGAAAACGGCTGGGGCATTGCTGAGTCCGAACAGCATGACTACGAACTCATAGTGGCCATAGCGGGTACGGAAAGCAGTCTTAGAAATATTCGACTCCCGGATCTTCAGCTGATGATAGCCAGAACGCAAGTTAATCTTTAAGAAGACGCTGGCTCCTCTCAGCTGGTCGAAAAGGTCCTCAATACGGGGAAGGGGGTACTTGTTCTTGACTGTAAGGGCATTCAACTCCCGATAGTCAATGCACATGCGCATAGATCCGTCTTTCTTCTTGACAAAAAGGACGGGCGCACCCCACGGCGAGACACTCGGACGAATGAAACCGAGCTTAAGCAACTCCTGCAAGGCTCTTGAAGATCCTTCGGCGCCATACGATAAGGAGCCTTAGAAACGGGGCCGGCTCCTGGAATGAGGTCAATGGTGAACTCCACCTGGCGGTCTGGCGGTCCTCCGTGTAAGTCATCAGGAAAGACGTCGAGGTACTCACAAACGATAGATACTCGCTCGGGCACCCGCTCATCAACGACGTCGGATACCATGGAAACAAGATAGCCTTGACAGCTACCCTTGGAAAGGCTCTTCCTAGCTTCCATAGAAGAGATGACCCGAGGCACAGTCCTCGAACTCACCCCAAGGAACACAACAGGCTGATCGGAAACAGAATAGAGGGTGACTTCGCGCTCCTAGCACCGGATATCGGCTCGGTAACGGGTGAGCCAGTCCATGCCCAAGATCACGTCAAAGTCTCGCATATAACTTACATAGGCATCGGCCTCTAGAACTCGGCCACCAATACAGATAGGGAGATTGCGAACCACAGAATCAGATATAATAATTTTTTCCGAGGCTAAACTAACCTCGAGAGGATCACAAGCATGCACGGTGCCAAAAGATAAAGCCTCCAAGCAATGAGAAAAAATAAAAGAATGGGTAGCACCGGTATCACATAAAGCAAAGATAGGAACATGGGATATCGAAAGCATTCCGCACATGGTACCTGCATTGCGAGCGGCCTCATCGTGGGTGATGGTGTAGACTCGGGCCTGACAGTTACGATTGCGAGTATTCATACTTCTACATTGAATAAGTCGAACAAGGTTCAGCACAAGAACAAACAGAACAATCAATATATACTGAAGTCCAGAGTTCTCCATAAACACTAGAGTTCGATAAAATCAAGGTGGATAGATCCTAAGCCCCAAATCACAAGTTCATCACGAGTAGTTTCATTACTACATGCATATCATTTACATATCCAGTATTTTCATTAATACTTAAGCAAAACATACCTTAAGCTGCGCGGAGTGACGGAGACGAGTGGTCATAACACAAGGTCTAAACACATACTCACATATTAACCAGTCTACAGAAACGCAGACTGGCTCTGATACCAAAACTGTAACACCCCACTTTGATTTTAAAGAAATTCCAGACTTTCTAAATATCAGGGTAAAATTTTCAAAATTATTTTCAAAAATTCAATGGGTGTTAAACAACATTTTTCATAACCCAAGTCTTATCTGGGCTCACGGGGATTCATTACCCGGTTTTCACAAACAGTTTTCATTAACCGAAACACATCACGAGACATAATACTCAACATGCATATATCATCAACCATAATACCCAACAATCCGGGTTCCACAAACTTTTCCAAAACAACAAACCATAGGTTTTTGGAAAATATCATAATCAAGTCCCAACATAATGGTTCATAAAACCTTATTCATATGGAAGCGATAAACAAATAAACAACCGACCCACTCGCCTCTTCTCGTCACCCAGCTCCTGCTTAACCTGCATCGGTAAAGAGCAGGTGGGGATGAGCACTAGATGAAAAGCGTGCTCACCACTATGCACATAAATAATACATGTTAAGATGGTATGGTCGCAGTATGAATATAAATCAATCATCATCATGTCTCATCTCCTAATCTCAACAATAACTCACTCATGTGCAC
This sequence comes from Striga hermonthica, assembly GCA_902706635.1. Classification (NCBI taxonomy): domain Eukaryota; kingdom Viridiplantae; phylum Streptophyta; class Magnoliopsida; order Lamiales; family Orobanchaceae; genus Striga; species Striga hermonthica. Next base: position 744,508 of record CACSLK010027801.1, read on the forward strand.
ATCTATCATTAGCCGCAGAAAGGGGATGCATAAACCCTAACGAAGGGAGTGCGTGCCACTGTAACGGACACGGCCTTTCATTAGGTCTTAAGGAGACTTGCCTCGCAAGGGCAACCGTACCGTAACTCGACGGGGACAACCGTACCGACGGCCGTAACAGCTCACATCAGTAGGCCATATGGTTCACATTCATACATAGGTCATACCAACCAAACACTTAAACACACGTATGGCATAGATAACTTTATAAGTAAAACCCACCTGGTATCCGGAGGATGAAATCACAGAAATTCGAGGAAAAGGTAGGCCGAGACACAGCTCGTCACACACCTACATTACACAAAATAGTCCTATGAAAGCCTATCTAACACAAAATCACTTAACTATACTCATGTGATATAAATTAGCCACATACTTCAACAATAACACATGACATAACTGTAGACCAAAAATGGGAATGAACAACTCGCATGGTCTCAATATTTCCAAGGTAACATGAGCTATAAGCATGCTATTCAAGTGCTTCCAAAACTAACAAGTAGTTAACACATATATACACAACTGTTATGTTGATCACTTAAGCCAAAAATAGCTTTACAGCCGAGTTTAAGCGTAAGACACTTAGGTAAAGAAATCTGCCAACGCAACTTGTATAAGTTCCAAGAAGAGATATCTCATGCCACAAAATTCTAAATCATGCAAACTCAAAACTTACAGAAACTACACTTGAATTGCTATAAGTTCCAAGAAGAGCATTTGTACAAATAACCACGTTAAGGGCTTCATTTCAGAGTATACATTTCAATCGTAAACACAGCCACTGTCTTAAAAATCTGGGCATAACCCCAACTTTGAAAAATCATATAAAATCAAACAGAACTCCAACTAACATGATTCCAACTCTCAGAGAAACCTTATAACATATACTAAAAGTTTCATGTTGATAATATTTTCACATAGTCACATTAAGATTGTCAAAAATGGCCCAACATCATGATTCTCAATTCTGCCCAAAATTTCAAAAACGGCTTGCACAATCTTTTTGTAAAAATCATAACTCACTCAATTCTTGAGATAAAATCATAACATTTGGTATGCAGACTCATAACACATATATAAACATGTCTAAAAAATTTTATAATTCTATCCTAAGTAGAACTCGAGTTATTCGCGTTTGAAGTCGTAGCTGAATTCTGCCATATAAAATCAACTTGCATACTTATCTTCAAAAATTTATAACTCGAGTTATACTAGTCTAAACGACTTGATTCTTGATCCTATGAACTCCTATTTTACACAATCAACAGCTATATAAAGCATAGTTTTCCAGGTTTTTCATAGCACGGTCAAAAACGTCCAAAAACATGACATATGGAACATGCAAGTGAGCTGGAATCATTTATACATTTTGCATGGTTATATATCCTTCATAACTGAACATATATGGCACATATCTATACCAATCAACTCAGTATCTCATCTATATTATGATTCTAAAAATATTTTAGCACACCAACCTCTTAATCTTCAAGAAGAATGCAAAGAAAGTCGGGTATGCTCGGTCTTGCTCGGTCCTCGTATAGCTGCGGCTTCTTGCTTTCTTTAGCTTGTATCCTTGAGTTTGTTGGCACTAACCTCTTCTAGGATGAGAGGAGGATGATGTAGGATAATATTAAACTGATGTTATGAAGGTTAGATGCATAGAACACGAAAATAAGCACAAGGATGCACTCGAAATTTTGCTTGCTCTCATAAATTCACTCTCGGTTTTATGCTATATGCTTAAGTGTTTGGGTGACTTCTTGGCTGAGACTTGAAGTGAGGAAAATGGAACTTCCTCATCTAGAGTATAGGTTTATAAAGTATCTAAATCATGGTCAATGGCGGAGCTAACAGTGCAAGGAAATGGAATCAAATTGGAGACAAATGTGGAAGAACTCATTTCCAATGTCAACTAAAGCTTAGCATGTGAGGGCATTGGAAGTGGAGCATTGAGGTCTGGTTATGGACGACCATGAGGACTAAATAATGCTGAAAATCTTGTCATGGCACTAAGAAATGAAGTGGGGAACATGTCTTACACATGTGATTAAAAAAAAAAAAACAATCCCACCCATGCTTGTTTAAGAATTTAATTAAGACTAATGAGGCTTGACCTTAATAATCAAAACTTAGGCTAAAAAAAATACTTAATATATGGCTAATAAACCCCCTTGAAAACTTGCATGGACATAAGCTAAAGAATGGAATAGGTTAGGGTCAACGCTCATGACTCGGAGTACATACGCGCGCATGGTCTCGGCCTCATGATGGCTCGACCATTTCTAGGATTTAAGAAATAAATCATTGTTATGATGAGCACATCAAAGACTAATAAGGTATTGGGTTCGAGTGGTGCCGACTTGTGCGGGCACCTGGCTAGGCGCTCGGCTAAGGCTCGACTATGGCTCAACGCACGATCTCGAAATATCGGCACGACCGAATGATATAACTAGATCATACTAACATATATGAGAACATAATTCAATATAAATACAAATATAACCACATAATTCATGTAATAATTCACTTAGAACTACTGAATCGAATAACTTTAGTGTTCACTTTAAAGTCGAGCAAGTGAATTGGTTTTATTTATTAACTGTTCGGGGCGTTACAATCCTTGGTTGAAGGAACCTTCTTGGTATGGTCAGCCAGATTTGACAAGTCCTAGCTCGCAGATTCTTTCCTAGCGGACTTCCTGAAGTTGGGCTTTGGCAAGAACCCCTCTGCATAAAGAGAGCACAAGTTAATACAAACATGGTCGACAACAAATGAAGTAATAAACATAAAAATGGAGATGGAGATAACAATATCGATTTGAGCACCTGCTCGAGCTTTTTTGTTCAGTTCCGCGAGATCTGGGTCAACGCGTATTCTAAGGATGGTTTCAGCAACAAGAGGAGAAAGAGGTTTATGGGTAAGGATGCCACAATAGTGGAGAAGGTTGTCGTCCTTGAGCAGAAGAGAAGAGAAAACAGGGTTTGAGTTCCATACAAGTATACGGCGGTCGAAGATTGGATTTGAAGGGGGAGTGACATGCTTAATGGGTACCTCTTTGAGCCAGGGAGTCGGTGCCCACGGGTAGGGTTGTTTGGGGGTTATAAAAACAAACTGGTCTTTACACCTAGAGACGTTTGATGGTCGGTCGACTATAAAACAAGCATTATTCTGGCTTTTCAAATATAAATTGTCAGTTTGTTTGGAGGCTAAGTAACAATATACAAATAAAATCTAAATCTACTCGACCCATGCGGACCATGCACAGGACGTTAAAGGTCGTCAAAATCCTGAACGCATTGGTAGAAAGCTGATTTAGAGCTAAACCATACAAGCCACATAGGTCGAGCAAGGCTTGGCAGATGGGGAAGCACAAGCCAGGTCGAAATGGGCGCGGAAGAATGTGTAAAAGTTGGGCAGGGGGTTATCATAAGTATCATCATCACCGGGGGTGCAAAAGGCCTCAGGATGGCCAATTAGGTCGAAGTCGAGCCAGTTACTACTAGGATGGGACGACTTGGATTTTTTGGAGGGAGAAGAGATGGTCGAAAAAGGGATCACACGAGAAGACAAGGGGACAAAATCCTTGGGATTACGAGCAGACAAAGGGATCGTATCTTAAGGATCATCTTCATCATCGACCACGTCGTCTTGACCAATAGATCGACGAGGATGCTCGGTGGTGAGAGAAGGAGGACGACTGGTGACATCTTCCTCGGTTTGGTCGACCAGATAAGTAGAAGGGGAGATAGCAGTGCTAGAAGGGCTGCTCGTGATAACCATGGGCCGAATGATGCTAATAGGCTCAGGTTGGAGAATCTCTTTAACAGAATTGCTCGAAAGGCTGAGGGTCGCAGAAGAAGAGGGAGGGGCCAGGTCCTTCCCACTGTACCGGTCGTTTTTTCTCGAAGTAGCAGAATCTGAAGAAGAAGAAAGGAAAATTTAAAGTGAAACAAAATAAAAAAAAAAAGTTTGGGACCGTATCGAGAAGAAGGAGTGTTAGAAGTATGCTGTAAAAGCTATGCTTTGCAGATTCTATCAATTCTATTTTGAGCTGGCCATCATGTTTCGGTCAAAGTACATATGTTTGCAGTTTATTTATTTATGCAAATCATACCCCATGTCTTATATTGAGATAGTGTGGTTCGAAGTGTTTCGAACAGAAAGATCACCTATCGGTTCCTTATAAGACTAAACTATTCGTTCACAGTCTAGACAGGCAGTGAGACCCCTCTTGGAAAAAGACTGTAGTTTATTCTTGATTCAGTTGGTCTTTGACTGAAGAATTACACTAGCACTTATGTTAAGTGTTGAACAGGACCACAAAAGGATAATGATATGAGACTCACTGACCGTTGTTTTAACCTAGACCTTCAGTGATTGATGCGTTCTCTTAATGGTTAAGGATCTGAGTGGTACTAATTTCGGAAATGAATAAGAAGTTAATTAATTATTTTTTCAGTAATTTAATTAATCAACGGACGTTATATCTTAACCATAGGGAGGTAAATCGATCAATCGGATTAATATTATTTAATCATGGAGGCTCAATTTTATTGGTAAAATAGTGGCTAAATGGGGAGAGCAATAATATTACTCTAGTGGGATGTTTTATTATTTAATTCCATTAAATAGGAATTAATTTTCTTCCATATTAATTAATTTAATTAGGAGAATAAAATTCCTACTAGAATCTTGTCTTGGGATTAGGAGACTTGGGAGTCTCCTAGAAGATGGAGATTAGTAGGAAATATATTTCCTACATTATAATATTATTTGGAGTAAGATTAGGTTTCCTAAATTAGGAATTAATTCTATTCCATGATTATTAATTTAATTAGGAAAGGTATCCCTACTAGGATCTTCTCTAGTGTTAGGAGACTAAGGAGTCTTCTCGAAGAGATGGATTAGTAGGAGATCTCCTTCCTACATTGAGTTAGTATTGGATTAGAATTAGGATTCCTAGGCCTAATGGGATAAGCCCATATTTAGCACCTCCTTAAGGTCCCTAATGGAGCCTATAAATACACCATGTCGCAATCTCTACTACAATAGATGTGTTGGCCGATTTTCTCCTCTACATACGTGTGAGAAATATCTTTTTTCGAGAGTTATGGAGATTCGATTAAACGCTCCACCAAGTTTGATCGAAGTAGGTGTTTAGGTAATCCATTAGAAGGCTTTTTGGTACAATATATTGAGCTTCTAATATACATATAATTCCGGTCATCATCATCATCTCATCACCGCTGTCCACCGCCGTGATATACCGCTGGAATCTACCAATGGCCGTCGGAAGCCGCCCGAGCCCAGCTGAGCACAGCCGCCCGCTACCGCAAGTTGCCGCGCATCGCCTAGGCCTGACGCCAGTTCCAGCAGCGACGCCCAGGACCACCGCACGAAGGCCCGACGCCTGTTCGTGCAACTCCACGGTCGCCGATCGTCCCTAGCACGCAGTCGCGCATCACCCAGGCACATCGCGACGCCCAGCAGCTTCACGCGAAGTCCCAGCGCATCGCCCATTCGCACCTGTTGCTCGCTATTGCCAATCGCAAAGACCCAGCGCGCGCCAGTTCACGCGCGCACACTCCTTGCACGCCCAGGAGTCTTGCTGCTCACGCCCGCGTGTGTCCACTTGCCAGCTCCAATCCGCGACCGCCTAGGAGTCCCGCACCAGCATGCGCGACACGCCCCAGCGCCTGTTCACGCTGTCCCGCAACTCGCGCATCCTGTCTAGTGTCTGTCCGCGTTCCCAGTGTCTCTCTGCGTGTCTGCTCAGCGCTCGACGTGCGCGACCGAGTCGTTGCTCACCCGCGACCGACGCCCGCTGCAACCCGATGCTGAGACCGAGCCACCGTGCAACCGTGATGCGTTTGACGTGTCGATTAGAATCGACTAAAGGCCAAATCTATCCGCCCATTAGCTTGTGGTGTTCAGACGAACTTCATCAACGGTACTCTACATCGTCTCAGAGTCGGCAAAAATTTTAAAAGGTAAACGTCCATATCCTAACTATAGATTCCGCTGTGTTAGGATTTATTTCGATAAGTTCAATACCGTGCATGTTGTTTAACGTTCCTCACAGAACCCAACAACTGGTATCAGAGCCCAGGCTTGATGCAAACTTGTGCACAATTTGAATTTTGGACTTTGCCTGTTTACATGAATTATTTGCGTATGGACGCAGCGGCATAGTAGATTAGAAATTGCAATAGGTTTTTGCAGGTTTTTGAATCCGACTATTGTGGCCCGTATGTATGGATTTTAATTCATGTTGAATGTATGATGTTTTTAAAGCCTTGGACATGCCAAGGAATTTTTGGGTTGGTGAATGCTTGTAATAAATTATTCGCGCGGTGGGACACCGCATAGGTTATTGCTTTCATAGAATCTCATGTACGGCTCCTGCGTGGGTCATAGGATGAATTATGTAATTGTTTTGTATTATTCATTATTGATCCAGCGGGCGTGGACCAACCTTGACGCGGCGAGGCGATAATCACGTACACGGATGCCACGGTGATGATCCAATGGTGACTTTCCCGGAGACAACCAATTCAGTGGGAGTCACTGCAAAAGGGGAGTTCCAATACCTGAAACGGAGGACACACTCAACAAGGACAGGACTGTGTTTTCTCCGTAACATTGGAGATTGATTAATGGACATGATAGTTGGATTATAATTCTTAGTTTATTATTGCTCATTAATCATGCATGTTTTATGTGATTGCTTATGTGCAAAAACAAACATGTTTTAGAAAATCCCATAAAATAAAAATTATATTAAGTGTGTAATGGTTTGAAATAAATTACATCCAATGCCTCCATTATAGGTTTGTCAGTGAAGTGATTTAATTCGAGCCCAAAGGACGTTTTATTTCATAGTTCACAAGGACGAATCTCCTTCGGGATGGTTATAGTGAGCTATTTCAAAAGCGTACGGGTCACCCAAAGGTGGACGTATAATTTTGGTAGTAAACTTAGTACCAATTAATGGGTTGCACTTAAAGTGCAAATAATAAGGTCGTTTTTATTCTTTTATAAGTTAATTGCGCTGGCCAAAAGATGAAACTGACTATTAGTTAAGTATTGCTCGGCAGTATGTTAAGTTAATGGGATTTATCCTCCTCTTGCGAATGTTTGAACCGTAGACATCCACACTCTGTGGCCTGCGGGGATTCGGTGTTTTGAGGTGTTGGTGAATTTATTTTAATATTGTTACATGGGATCAATATTTGATGTATAAATTTAAAACTACTTGACTGAGTAAAGACTATTTTTGCATGATTCCAGGAATTCAAAATGTCTTTCAATCCGTTGTCCGTAATTCTCAAAGAAAACAAACTTGTTGGTCCCAATTATGTTGACTGGAAAAAGAACTTGGATATTGTGTTAACTGCTGAAGGGTACAAAATTGCTACTGTTGAGGCTTGTCCGGCTGTGCCTGCTGACAATGCACCAGACCAAGAGAAAGAGGAGTATGCTCGGTGGAAAAAGGCTGGCGAGATGGCGAAGTGTTTCATCTTGGCATCTTTATCAAATGTACTTCAACATCAACATCAGTCTACGAACACTGCAGCAGAGATGCTTCTCAATCTCAAGGAGTTATTTGGTCATCAGTCGCGGGTTCCCCGACAAGAAGCCATGAGGGTTCTGATGAACATGACCATGCGCGAGGGCACTCCTGTAAGGGAACATGTTCTTGTTATGATGGCCCAGCTGAATGAGCTGGAGGTTCTTGGGGCTTTTATTGACGGGGAAACCCAGGTCGATATAGTGCTCCAGTCTTTGCCGAAGAGCTTCGAGCAATTCTGGTTGAATTACAACATGAATAAGATGTTGATGACTCTTCCGGAACTTGTTGCTGAACTTCAGTCGGCAGAGGCCTATTTCGTCAGAAGACCCTAGCTATGGTGGCCCAGCGGGGAGAAGCTTCCACTTCTAAGGCTCCTTAGGGCAAGAAGAGGAAGAAGTCCGCAGGAAAGGGCCAAGCGGTAATGAGTGACGCGCAACCTCGACAAAAAGCGAAGAAGCCGAAAGGCAAGTGCCGCAATTGTCAGCAGAAAGGACACTGGAAGGCAAACTGCCCTCTCCCCAGGAAATCCGGCAAAGGTGCACCTTTTGCTTTAGTCGTTGAAACATGTTTAGCGGTGTTATCTACCAGTACCTGGTGTGTAGATATAGGGGCCACTGATCATGTCTGCAATTCATTGCAGGGGTTCCACGAAACCAAGCGACTTAGAGAAGGAGAAGACCATCTACTTGGGCGATGCTAGTAGAGCGTCAGCAGTTGCAGTGGGAGACGTCTATTTAGATTTTGGCTTAGATAGGTTTCTAGTTTTGAAAGATTGTCTTTATGTTCCTAGCTTTGAAAGAATTTGATTTCAGTTCCTAAGTTGTTTATGAACGATTTTTCTGCTACTTTTGATAATAAAGTTATTATTCGTTTTTGCAAAAAGTTCATATGTCCGGGTTCATTAGGTGATAATCTATACATTCTAGAATCTAAGTCATCTCCACTGCAACAGAAACAATTACTTAATTCATCATCTAATCTAAATAAGAGAAAGGAACCTTCTAAAATGAACGAAACATATCTTTGGCATCTAAGACTTGATCATATTAACCTTAAGAGGATTCAAAGGTTGGTAGCATACGGGCCCTTGGGGTCGTTAAGTCGAGGCTTTTCCAACTTGTGAGTCTTGCCTGGAAGGCAAAATGACTAAGAGGGTTTTTAATTAAAAGGGGCATAGAGCCGAAGATGTGTTAGGGCTAGTTCATTCCGATCTATGTGGTCCTATGAGTATTCAAGCGAGAGGTGGTTTCGAGTACTTCGTTACGTTTATCAGTGATTACTCGAGATATGGGTACATTTTTCTTCTGCACCGCAAGTCTGAATGCTTTGAGAAGTTCTTGGAGTATAATACAGTTTTGGAGAAGCAGTTAGGAAAAAAGTATCAAGTCATTACGATTAGATCGTGGTGGCGAATATCTCTCGAATGAATTTAGGAACTACTTAACGGATAATGGGATTACGTCCCAGCTGACTGTGACTGGCACGCCTCAGCAGAATGGCCTAGCAGAACGGAGGAATAAGACTCTTATGGAAATGGTTAGGGCAATGATGAGTTATAGTACTTTACCAGATTTGTTTTGGGGATATGCCCTAGAAACAACGGTATACATTCTGAATAGAGTACCTTCTAAATCAGTATCGTCTACACCATTGGAGTTGTGGTCTGGGCATAAGCCTAGTCTAAGGCATCTCAGGATTTGGGGTAGTCCAGCACATGTGTTGAGAACCGATACTGATAAGTTGGAACTGAGAACAGAAGTAAGGCTGTTTGTGGGATATCCTAAGGAAACGAAAGGTGGTCTATTTTATAGTCCCGAGGACCAGAAAGTAATCGTTAGCATGAATGCTAGGTTCTTGGAAGAAGACTATGTCTTAGATCATAAGCCCAGTAGTAGACATGTTCTTGAGGAGTTAAAGGGAGTGAGTACTTCAATACCGAGTGCGCTAGATGTTACACCACAAAGTACTGCAACACGTATCGCTGATGATGCACCTGAGCAGGTAGTACCTCGTCGTAGTGGGAGGGTTGTCCGGCAGCCCGAACGGTTCATGGGTCTGGAGAGTCTTCTGAGGCCGTCCCGGACGTTCTTGAATCCGACCCATGGACATACAATGAGGCACTCCAAGATCGGGACGCAGAGTCTTGGCAAAAGGCGATGAAATCTGAAATAGAGTCAATGGACACTAATCAGGTCTGGGATCTTGTAGAGCCACCCAGTGGCGTTCGCGCCATTGGATGTAAGTGGGTCTATAAGAGAAAGAGATGAGCAGATGGGAAGGTTGAGACCTTCAAAGCTAGGCTTGTTGCGAAAGGGTACATTCAGAAAGAATGGATCGATTATGAGGAAACTTTTTCGCTGATAGCCATGCTCAAATCCATCAGGATTCTCTTGGCTGTGGCCGCTCATATGGATTATGAGATTTGGCAAATGATTGTTAAGACCGCGTTCCTTAACGGGAATTTGGACAAGGACATCTATATGCAGCAACCAGAAGGATTCATTGCAAAGGGCCAAGAGCATCTGGTCTTCAAGCTGAAGAGGTTTATTTATGGGCTGAAGCAGGCTTCAAGTTCTTGGAACATCCATTTTGACGAGGTTGTCCAATCGTATAGATTTACCAAATGTCCGGATGAGTACTGTGTGTACAAGAAAAGTGATGGAAACGTGGTGGTGTTTCTAATGCTTTACGTGGATGATATTCTTCTCATTGGAAACAGTGTGAAGATGTTATCAGACGTAAAGGTATGGTTATCCAAGCAGTTTGATATGAAGGATTTTGGAGAAGTAGGACATGTTCTCGGAATCAAGGTCATTCGCAACCGAGAGAAGAGAAAGTTGTGCCTATCCTAATCCACATACATAGACAGTGTCCTAAAGCGTTTCAACATGCAGGATTCCAAGAAAGGGGATTTACCCTTTCGGCACGGAATACCTCTATCTAAGAGGATGTCCCCGAAGACGCCTCAAGAGGTAGAGGACATGAAGGCAGTTCCTTATGCATCGGCAGTAGGATGCCTCATGTATGCTATGTTTTGCACGCGACCTGATATTTGTTATGCCATAGGCATGGTAGCAAGATATCAGAGTAATCCAGGGCCGGAACATTGGTCTGCGGTAAAGCATATACTCAAGTACCTACGTAGGACTAAGGAGTACATGTTGATTCACCAGGCAGATGAATTGCTTCCATTGGGTTACACCGATCCTGACTTTCAGGCAGTCCGGGACAAAAGCAAGTCAACCTCAGGGTTTGTGTTTATTTTAGGAGGAGGAGCCATAGTATGGAGGAGTGTAAGGTAGAAATGCGTGGCAGACTCAACCATGGAGGTTGAGTATGTAGCAGCCTCAGAGGCAGCGGAAGAAGCTGTCCGGCTCAGGAATTTTCTCCTCGACTTTAATGTGGTACCGAGTTTGCCGCTGCGATTACAGTGTTCTGTGATAACAGCAGAGCAGTAGCAAATTCGAAGGAGCCACGGACTCATAAAGCGAGTAAACACATAGAGCGCAAGTACCACCTGATATGAGAAATCGTTGGACGAGGAGAAGTCGTTGTTGCCAAGATACAATCAGAGGACAACCTAGCAAATCCTTTTACGAAGAGCCTACCGGCAAAAGTCTTTACAAGACACGTAGAAGGAATGAGAGTCAGATGTTAGGGCGACAAAGTAGACTAGTCTTTGAGAATTAGATTGAAAGAAATTGTGGTTATTTTGTTTAGCCATGAGCTTATAAAGCATAAGTGGAAGATTGTTAGAGGTATGCTATAAAAGCTATGTTTTGCAGATTCTATCAATTCCATTTTGATCAGGCCATCATGTTTCAGTCAAAGTACATATGTTTGCAGTTTATTTATTTATGCAAATCATACTCCATGTCTTATATTGAGATGGTGTGGTTCGAAGTGTTTCAATCATAAAGATCACCTATCGGTTCCTTATATGACTAAACTATTCGTTCACAGTCTAGACAGGCAGTGAGACCCCTCTTGGGAAATGACTGTAGTGTATTCTTGATTCAGTTGGTCTTTGACTGAAGAATTACACTAGCACTTATGTTAAGTGTTGAACAGGTCCACAGAAGGATAAGAATATGAGACTCACTGACCGTTGTTGTAACCTAGACCTTCAGTGATTGATGCGTTCTCTTAAGCGGTAAGATAATATAAAATAGGCATATATTTTTATTTCTTATTTATTTGATTTACCAAGTGATTCCTATTTATTAGGATGACATACGAGGTATTTTTGTAAGTAAGAATAATTATATGATGTGCTATTATAAATTATTTATGGTCACTATTGTCCAGTGCGCTGGATTGATGACGTCTCCGAAATGAGCTCAGGAATGTACGTTATGTTAAACCTTGCAGGTAGACGATTGTCTGACATAATGGTTAAGGATCTGGGTGGTACTAATTTCGGAAATGAATAAGAAGTTGATTAATTATTTTGTCAGTAATTTAATTAATCAACGAACGCTATATCTTAAACAAAAGGAGGTAAATCGATCAATCGGATTAATATTATTTAATCATGGAGGCTCAATTTTATTGGTAAGTGGCTAAATGGGTAGAGCATTAATATTACTCTAGTGGGATGTTTATTATTTAATTCCTTTAAATAGGAATTAATTTTATTCCATATTAATTAATTTAATTAGGAGAATAAAATTCCTACTAGAATCTTCTCTTGAGATTAGGAGACTTAGGAGTCTTCTAGAAGATGGAGATTAGTAGGACATATATTTCCTACATTATATTATTATTTGGAGTAAGATTAGGTTTCCTAAATTAGGAATTAATTATATTCCATGATTATTAATTTAATTAGGAAAGGTATTCCTACTAGGATCTTCTCTAGTGTTAGGAGACTCAGGAGTCTTCTAGAAAAGATGGATTAGTAGGAGATCTCCTTCCTACATTGAGTTAGTATTGGATTAGAATTAGGATTCCTAGGCCTTGGGATAAGCCCATATTTAGCACCACCTTAAGGTCCCTAATAAAGCATATAAATACACCATGTCCCAATCTCTCCTACAATAGATGTGTTGGCCGATTTTCTCCTCTACATACGCGCGAGAAACATCTTTGTTCGAGAGTTAGGGAAATTCGATTAAACGCTCCACCAAGTTTGATCGAAGTAGGTGTTTAGGTAGTCCATTAGAAGGCTTTTTGGTACAATATATTGAGCTTCTAATATACATATAATTCCAATCATCATCATCATTTCATCACCGCTGTCCACCGCCGTGATATACCGCCGGAATCCGCCAATCGCCGCCGGAAGCCGCCGAGCCTAGCCGAGCGCAGCCGCCCACTACCGCAAGCAGCCGCGCATCGCCCAGGGCCGACGCTAGTTCCAGCAGCGACGCCCAGGACCACCGCACGAAGGCCCGATGCCTGTTCGTGCAACGCCATGCTCGCCAATCGTCCCCAGCACGCAGTCGCGCATCGCCCAGGCACATCGCGACGCCCAGCAGCTTCACGCTGAGTCCCAGCGCATCGCCCGTTCGCACCTGCTGCTCGCTATCTCCGATCGCGAAGTCCCAGCGCGCGCCAGTTCGCGCGCACACTCCGTGCACACCCAGGAGTCTTGCCGCTCACGCCCGCGTGTGTCCACTTGCCAGCTCAAATTCGCGACCGCCTAGGAGTCCCGCACCAGCACGCGCGACTCGTCCCAGCGCCCGTTCACGCTGTCCCGCATCCTGCGCATCCTGTCCAGTGTCCGTCCGCGTTCCCAGCGTCTCTCCGCGTGTCTGCTCAGCGCCCGACGCGCCCGACTGAGCTGCTGCTCACCCGCGACCGACACCCGCTGCAACCTGATGCCGAGACCGAGACACCGTGCAACTGTGATTCATTTTACGTGTCGATTAGAATCGACTAAAGGCCAAATCTATCCGCCCATTAGATTGTGGTGTTCAGACGAACTTCATCAACGGTAGTCTACATCGTCTCAGAGTCGACAACAATTTTAAAAGGTAAACGTCCATATCCTAACTATAGATTCCGCTGCGTTAGGATTTATTTCAATAAGTTCAATACTGTGCATGTTGTTTGACGTTCCTCACAGAACCCAACAAGGAGAAGGGTTGAGGATGGTACAGTGGGAAGATGAGAATTAAGACTGCAGAAGTGGGAGAGAAGCCAAAAGTGAAGAAAATAAAATTCAGAAAACACAATAAAACATGCGAGAACAAAAACTAAGAAAACTTACTCATGGTAAATGACATTTTGCTTGCAGTAGAATCGAGTAGCGCGAGGTTGCAGGAATGCTCGAACTTGCTGGAAGACAAGAAAGCTCTGATTGCGAAAAGTTGCAGAAGATGAAAAATTTCATAAGTGTTGGGGCTAGGGTATTTATAGGCTGTGAGGATAGAATAGAAGGATTGTCGACTATCGGATTACAATGAGATGAAGGGCTGTGATTTAAGGGCAGGGGAACGGTCATCGTAATCTAAACCGTTAGATGAAAAGCAACGATCTAACGGATGGACAAGAGAGAGAAAGGTAAGGGGCATGCAATGCGAACTTCGAGATAATGATGAGACGTATGAAGGGACGCGTCCGAAAGGCGGACAAATGGCAGAATTTGAAATTCAAAATACAAAAGGGCGGTTACAGCTGGAAATGGTCGAGGAAAGGCCGAAAGTGCGGCGGATGGTCAAAATAAGTAGAGCGAAGCTCGGCGACATGGACAAAGCCTACTCTTAGGTCGAGTCATTCATACTCGACCAGAGTGGGGGGGACTAGATGATATGGGATATTATATATTGGACCGGTTCTTCGGGTTAGTCGAATAAAATAGATTAGCGGTCTGTCGAACTGGACCGGACATCCGTAATAAAGAAAAATGAGTAGATGACGAAGAGGAGCGGGTTAAGTAGTATCAGACAAGCACTGGCTGCTTGAGGATCTGGTCGAGGAAAGATGGTCAAAAAGGCGTGGTCCCCGACCACTTCATACCTCAAGGACAGCTCAACATCCGCTCCAGATTTAGTCGAACATCGAAATATACGGGAGAATCTCCAGTACGTGGAAAGAAGACAAGCGGCACGCAATGAGTGGTCTAGGGCGATAACGGTTTCTGATATTCCCTGACACACTGCGATGCATTTTCTGACACAAAGATAGTGGAGGTGGGAGACTGTACAGACGAGCAGAAAGGAGGAGAGGTCGAATCGCTAAAGGCGCGCGTGACAACAGGTACCACGTCCTTATAAATAGGGACGAAGATTCTGATTTTCGGAATAATCTCTCATACTTTTACACACTTACACATACATTTTTCATCTTCTCAAGATCAGACTTGAGCGTTGGAGGCTCTTCACGGGAAACCCCTCCGGTGTGAGAGTTACATGCAGGTTCCGCGTTCTACCGACGAGGAGGGCGAGCTCGAGGCAATTTCCAGCCGGTTGGGGTACGAGACTTGTATTTCAGTCCAAATCCTATTTCCGGCCACTAATAACGAGGCCGAGTACGAAGCTCTGTTGTCAGGCTTGGGTCTCGCTGAATCAATTAATTTAACCCATCTCAATGTTTTCTTGGACTCCCAGCTGCTAGTCAACCAGGTTCTCGGCAGTTACGAGGTAAAGGAACCTCAGCTGATGCCTTATCTCACATTGGCCAATCAACAATTAGCCAAATTCCAAGCCAAAGTTGAACATATTCCCATTACTTTAAATGTACAAGCGGATGCCCTTCCACATTTCGCCTCCAGCATAAGGATGGAGAATGTAGAATACGTCCAAGTCGGGCGACGGGAAGTGCCATCCACCTCGGTCCATCAGGTCAACCAGGTCGGGTCAGATCCGAACAATAAGATACCGACTTAGATGAACCCTATCATTGCATATTTGGAAACTGGAGCATTACCCCAAGATCCCGGAGAAGCGCAGTCACTATGAACAAGAGCCTCCAGATTCACGCTCGACCGAGGAACGCTCTACAAACGAGGATACTCGGTCCCACTCCTGAAATGTCTGTCGGAACAAGAATCGTTGTTCGTACTTCAAGAAATTCATGACGACATCTGCGGAAGTCATTCCGGGGCCCAAGCCCTCGCATACAAGATTCTCCGACGAGGTTATTATTGGCTGATATTAAAGAGAGACGCAGCAGACTAGGTGAGGAGATGTAATAAGTGTCAAGTATTTGCGCCCAAAGCAAATCTAGTACCAGATCCACTTAAATCAATCGTCAACCCTTGGCCCTTCGCTAAATGGGGAATTGACTTAATCGGGCCCTTGATGACTGGAAAGGGTAGAGTTAGATTCGCCGTATTCACAGTAGACTACGTCACCAAATGGGCAGAAGCTGAACCATTGGCAGCCATCACCGAGCAAAAGATGATTGACTTCCTCTAGAATTCGATATGCCGTTCGGGGTGCCCAATTCAATCATCACCGATAACTGGCGGCAATTTCAAGGAAAAAGGATGGAGGAGTTCTATACAGAGCATGACACAAACACTATTTCTCGACTCCATATCATCCTCAGTCCAACGGTGTGGCCGAAGCCGTGAGTAAGTTAATAAAAATAACCTCAAACTCAGACTCGAGGCCGCCAAAGGAACTTGTCCTGAAGAGCTGCCAGACGTACTTTGGGCATACAGGACGACGCCAAGGTTGTCAACAGGGGAGACACCCTTCTCTCTGGCTTATGGTTTCGAAGCTACGGTTCCTGTAGAGCTCGGTTCGCCCACTTACCGCGATCAAAATTTTGAAGAAGGAGCAAAATGAAAACAACTTATGAATGAACCTCGATATGGTCGACGAGCTGCAGACGCAAGACGAGCTCAAAAATGCCGCATACAAGCAGAGGACTGAGAGATAAATCAACGCCAAACTCAAACCTAAAACGTACCGAGTGGGGGACTTGGTCTTGAAAAGAATAACAGGGGCCGACCAAGGACCCCTGGAACCCAAGTGAGAAGGGCCCTTCAAAATAAGCCAAGTACTACCCAATGGTGCCTACCGATTACAGTACTTGAATGGGACCCCACATCGATATCCATGGAGTGCGGTGTTGTAACGCCCCGACTGACTAATACATCAGAGTACGCGGTTTTTCACAAATTTTCTAAATAAATAATAAATAAATAAACTCACTTCTTAATTTGCGAAACTGATTCGGGGGTTACCGTGAAAAACATGACTTCTGAAAACCGTTAGAATTTAAAACTGAAACGTGAAACGGTTATAATTTATTATCCGACTAATGTCGGAACAATGTCTGAAGGTTTTAGCGGAAGTCTTAGCGTGGCAATAACATAAAAGTCTGATAAAAGTTCTGAAAAGTTTTATCGTTCAACATCAAATACATCAAACACAAATATCCTGAACAGCTCGCCCGATCACTCCTCTTCTCCGACCCTGCGACCTGAAAATCATGAAAATGTGGGGCGTGAGCACTAAGGCACTGTGCTCCGCAGAAACTCATGCTAATGTACAACATCGTAAATAAT
>CACSLK010027801.1:763793-787102 GCA_902706635.1 Striga hermonthica
ACCAAAAACTAATGACACATCACACTAGAAACCAAATGGCATGCAAGCCTCAATAGTCACGCCTAATGCCAACATGATGGAGGAAGTTTGGACACATTCCACTTGAAATGCACACGGCATTATGGAAAAGGACAAGGGGGACATGTGCATGTCACAAGGGACAAAGGCGCACGGTCTCCTAGCATGACTTGGTCCTCCACGCACGGCATCTTAGGACAATGTTGGCACGGATTCTTACACATGAGAATCTTGACCATGCAATAACGACACGCACGACTATGTGCAAGGGCACGGATACTTAAGCATAATATGGACCAAAATCCACTACAATGCACGGCGATCTAAGCATGAACGGAGGGGAGCACTCTCGGACCGAATGCACCAGCATAGGCTCACGGTAATGCTCATGAGTTTGAACCGAAGCACTAGCACTATGCCCACGGCAATAAGCACTTGAACTCGGACCGAAATAAACTAACACTTGCGCGCAACTCACGGCAATGCATGGCTTGGGATCAAATCCGAACCCTTAAGCTAATCTCGTGATTTATTTAAATAAATCACTTAATTATATTTAATTATCCAATTAAACATAATGCTAAATTACCAAAATTATTTCGGACGTAAACGGTACGTCGAAAATATTTTCCTGTAACTTCGACTGAACTGACTGAGAATAATTAATTCCGAGAAATAATATCGGAACTAGAACATGAATTATACTGATAAGCTGACAAAATGTCGCTGACTGAATAATTAATTCCTGATCGGAATTAAATCTGGAAAACTCATTCGGTTACTAAAAATAGTACCGAATAACTTATCGACTAAAAGTCGGACATAGGATATGACTGACTGATCAACCGAACTTGAACATGTCTATTTATTAACAAAGGCTAGCTTAAACTGAAAGCTAGTATTTTCCTTTATTAATAAAATACGGGGCGTTACAGGTGTACCTCAAGAAATATTATCAATGACCACTAGGCGGTCTATGTTCCGACGTTCTGCAAAAACCGGCCATCGAGCCAATAGTCGGCCTCCGTGCCGACGTTATGTAAAAACCAACCATCGTACCAATAGTCGGTCTCTGTGCTGGCGTTCCGCAGAAATTGGCCATCGTGCCACTAATCGATTTTTGTGCCGGCGTTATGCGAAAATCGGCCATCGTGCCACTAGTCGGTCTCTGTGCTGGCGTTCTGCGAAAGCTGGCCATCGTGCCACTAGTCGGTCTCCGTGCAGACGTTCTGCGAAAACCGACCATCGTGCCACTAGTTGATTTCCATGACGACGTTCTGCGAAAATCGGCCATCGCGCCACTAGTCGGTCTCTGTGCCGACGTTCTGTGAATACCGGCCATCGTGCCACTAGTCGGTCTCCATGCCAATGTTCTGTGAAAATCGGTCATCGTGCTACTAGTCGGTCTCCACGGCGACGTTCTACAAAAACTGGTCTCCGTGCCTCAAGTCGGTTTCATTGAGGGACTTCCCAGCAGATTTCGAAAGATTCAATCTACAAGCCAGCTATACGAGGTGAAAACTCTTGGCAACAAAATCTTAGTTTTGAAAGTCTCCATTATGACAAAATAGCTATCTCGAAATATTTCTGCCATGGCAGAACGACTGTTGTAAAATTTCCTTTGCTTCTGCAGAAGACCCTTGTAAAAGCTCGTGTTTTTAGTAAAAGAAACTTGCTTAAAAATTTCTCTCTTTTGCAGAAAAAAATTACAATAGTTCTTTCATCGACATAAGTCGAAAGCGTATTTCTTTTATCGATTGAAATGAAGATTTAATTCGCGTCTTGGCAATTGGAGCAATCACAGAGGTTAACCACCTTTTTTAGGGTATTGAGTACGAGCTTAAGATACTTGTAAAGAATAAAAATTCCCTGTAAATTTTGAAAAGCAAAATATCATTTATAAAAGGTCGGGGAACCTTCTTACAAAAGTGCAACGGAATGGAAATTAAAAGTTGTGCCAACTTGAAGGTCCCCGCCCAACAAACACACGAAGTACTAAGCAAAGTGAGTGTGCCAACATAATGGTCCACGCAGAACAAAAGATACGCGAAAATGCAGAATGACATAAGAAACGGGCTAAGCTACCCAGCAGTCTTCTCGGCATCATCCCCGGTCTCCTCGATGGTGTCGTCCTCTGGATCCACATAAGTGTTTTAACCTTCTCGCTTAACTTAGTAAATATGCCTGTGTCTAACGCCTGGGGGTCAACTCGGATCTTCACTGTATCAGACTCAAAGGATCCCGCTACGGTCACCAACTCGATAGCAGGCTCGGGCACCTCGGCACCTCCCTCAAGGGCAGCCGCGGACAGCTTGTCGGCATACTCCACCACTTTCTTCTTAATCTGGGCCAGGGTCAAGGAATCGAAATGCTCAACCGTAATGTCGGCGAGAGTATTGATGAAGACATGAGAGAGATCCTCCCTTTTATCCTTCTCCCCTTCAAGGACCATCCGCATGAACGCCTTTCGAAGGGCAGTCCGCCTGTCAAGGCTCAATGGGGGAAGAGTCAAGGCTGTCACGTTCGCCTCGGATTTGTTCAACACGAACTCACAGTAATTCCTCTCGTCGTCATCGGTGGGGATGCGCATCTCTGGGATTGTCGAGTCAAACCCGTACTTCTCAATCTTTTGAAGCAATAACACTTTTAAATCCCCCATGCCGTAAAGCCCAGCTTTGAAGCGATCGATGGACCAACGAAAGTTTAGACAAGTGTTCAGCTCAATGTCACGTTTCATCTCCTCAGAATTTTTGAACTCCTCTTCTCCAAGTGCCTTGCCCGCCTCAACACCTCGATTGTGCATGAGCACACCATAATCGGCTTTCTCCTTCTCAAACCTCGCCAGCTCAGACGCTTGCAGCTCCTTCAGATGGATCAGTTCGGCTTCTTTTTTAGAGCGATCTTGGCGGGTCTTCTGATGATCCTCGCGCTCCTTCATGAGCTTGTCATTGGTCTCTTTAACTTTGCTTTTGGAGTCGATGACTTGACTGGACAGCTTACACCTCGGCTTCCAAACACTTCTTGTCAGCAAGCAGAGCCTCAATCTCGGCCTGCACCACGTCCAGCTAGTCCTTCATTTCTAATACCTCGGCCTTGAGGTTGGCCGCCTCCAATTGCAAAGACGAGATTTGGACGGTCACGCAACACAACCTTGTCCTTCTTGTCATTGAGTTCGGTGGCGTTCAAGCAGAATTCATCCTCAACAGCGGATAAACTCACTAAGGCCTTCCCCAATCAAGCCTTCGCGTAGCTGAACCTGTATGCACTTGACAAAGAGGACATCCTTGCCTCAGAGGTCGGATCTCTCGCCATCAAAGGGACCCTAGCAGCTTCCACCACATGGGAAGGCTGGTGGAACTCGTTGAGCAGCTTGGGGAATTCAATAGAGTGGAACTGAGTGAACCACTCCTCCATAACTCCCGATGACAAATTGAGGTTAAGGACCCTCTCCTCGTCGATAGGCAAATAGGATGAGCTCCTATGTTGGTGCACAGGAGCATTCCTCTCTCCAAAGGTTTGGCCAGCGTCATGCCTCATCTTAGACCTTCGCTCCCCGGCAACATGCATCTCACCTTCAGGCTTCTTTTTAGACTTGCGCTTCTTACGGGTCGATGGCTCCTCTGCAGCTTTCTTGTCCACTTGGACTTCCTCAAAGCTTGACAAAAAAACATGGACGTCGGGAGGGACCTCTTCAGCATCTTTCTCCTCGAGGGCCGGAAGGACAAGAGTCACCACGACTAGCTCGGTACCCACCACCGGGTTAGGGGCTCGGCAATTTGGGCAGGCCCTGATCCACTGGTCGGCGCAATAGGGCCAACGTTAGTAGGGGTGCCGGTCGCACCTCGATTGGCAGCATCCTTAGCCTTCACCCCTTGCAAAAACTTCAAACGACCCATCTCTATCTCTTTCTTGAACATGGATTGAACGTCGGTATTCAGAAACTGACGTCGGAAATTCTACGCATCCTCGATCCGCTTGAACCCAAAAAAACCGAGTATCGGATAATAAAGTAAAAAAGGCAAAAGGGGATGTTTATTTTAATCATGTAGTTTATAAAAGCAGAAGCGAGAAAATAATTCAAACTTCGTATGTGAAACCGAGCTTAACTGGCTTGAAATCTTTAGTCGGACGAGATCTAGATAACCCAGCCTTCGTTAGCTTGGTGTCTTTAGACAACTTGCAGCACCCGCGATCGGAATGGTCTAATTAGGCGAGCATCTCAAGTTTTTCCTTGAATTCGTCATTAAGTTTGGGTTCCTTATTCCTCTTCGCTACAAATACCAAAAGTTCTGACCTGTTAGCGAAAGAAAACCACCAGTTAAGAGTTATTGAAATGAAAATAAGAATGAAACTCACGATAAGCAGAAACAGCTCGAGTGGAGATGGTCATCCCGTTAATTTTCGTTTTAAGTCGAAAGTCGGCCGATTGCCACTCCCGCCAATCCACAACCATTCTTCCTGGAAACCATGCAACGTGTCGGGAATCCAATGATAAGTTGGCGGACATTTAATTCACCCAATACTTTTGCGGCATAGAAGAAACAGCTAGTAGGCGACACACGTTCTCGTTCTCACTTCGATTGAAAAAGAAGACACTTCTAAACTCCTCGATTGTAGGAAAAGGCCATTCCTTTTGTGCAAAGAATATCATAAGTCTGATAATCTTCTTCCAACTGTTTGGCGTTATCTGACTTATACCGATTATCCAATCCTGAACATAGCCGGTAATTACATTATCAAGAGGGAATCTCAACCCCAGCCTAATGCTCTCGGCAAAAATCCCGACACATCCAGGAGGAGGTGAATGAATCCTCTCCTCGGGATAGAGGGCAAACAGTCTCACCAAAGAAGGAACTCGAGCCGATTTCCAAAGCAAGACAACATCAGCATCATGCATCATGCTGGGCTCGCCAGGAAAAGACACGTCAGCGACGGGCCAACGGCGAGGAGGACGGTTCCAATAGCCCTCGCGAATAGGTAAATCTTTTTCGACCTCGGCATTACCCTCAAATCTGTTCCTCCGCAGGACGAGACGTTCGGCCAACACTGGATCCCATCAGAAATATCCCAGTCCTAAATCCATGTCAACCTCCTCGTCGGAGGCAGCCCCACCAACCACCTCGTCGTAGATTGTTCTGCTACTACTCAACGCCGCTTGTTCCGCTATCGCCCCAACCAAGGATTTGTAGGAGTTTCGAAGAAAAAAGTAAAATTAAAAGACAAACAAAGTAAATAATAATGGAAAAGCTCACCCACAAATAGACAATTTCGTCGAAGTACGGAACGTCATTTGTCAGACAAATAAAAGTTTGAAGATTTGAAGAAGCTAGCGGAATTGAAAAAAGTCAAGTTGATATCCCCGAAAAGTTGGGAGAATGGGTATTTATAAGAATATTTTCTGACCGTTGGGGACGAACAAGCACCTGTGATGGCCACGATCATTGAACAAAACGTTTCGGGTTCCCCAATAAATATATGCGGTGGCATCCCGCTACGTGAGCAAAGGTATAGAGATTGTGGGAATGTGTCATTAAAAAATGTAACCGCTAAGAATAGAAGGCGACAGGCACATCACTTTGAGAAACCATGCAACATTTCAGAAGATAACTGATTCAACTCATTACAGGAATGACAATCGAGATTTTGGCTAAGGGTCTGAAGTCGGTTGAAGTCATTTCTGGGGGCACATCGCCAATAGGTAATGTGGCATTAAGAGCTACCAAAGTTTATGTACCTCTTAATGCCAGGGGCCTCTATGTTGACATAAAAAATCACCTCGTAAGCTGGATTGGCGACACATATAATATCTAAAGAGGCAAACAGAAGAGCTGAGGTGAGAGAGAGCCCATTTGTTGAACAAGCGAGCCGACCTCAGGGAATAGGCCGACTTCGGCCAAGATAGGGACCTCGGGTAATCGACGTCAATGACTGCAGTCTGCATTAAATGACTGTAAAATCAGACGACTCGGCCCATGTGAAGACCATCATTACCAGGGGACCCACCTGCCAAAAAGCCGAACCTAGGTCCCAACGCATTAAATACCGCCGAATCTCCTAAAAAGACGGGCCAATAGTTACTATAAATAGCAGAATTAAATTACATACTAGGATCTTTTCCTGACACATTAAATATCGCATTAGTCACCTCGGTTTTGAGAAAAACCGACCAACTGTACAAAATACCGACCTTCGGTATCTTCAAACTGGATCATACTTATTCAATAAAAATAAAAGCGCACTCCTCTCCCCTCAGCGAAGACCTCTTTTCTTCTCTTTTGACATAGCCCTTGTTACCGTTGATTAGTGACTCTTCCGGCGGACAATCGGCTACCGGTGTACAGCTCTCCGGCATGAGCCAACGCTATTGTTCAGTGTGTTTGTCTACTTGTCTCACGCGCCTAGGGTTGAGAATGGTGGCTTACGGCGTATTTCTTCGATTTGCGCTTGTAGGTCACCGGAGACCTTGGGTGGCGAGGCTTGGTATAGGGCGGCGACAGTGGTTGGCTGCGGCCCAGGTTTTCTTGATTGGTCATTTATCGGGTGATTCTTCTCTTCTTCTTATGTCGGCGGCTTGCTCCTTTCCTGTTTTCCCGATTTGCAGGTGTCGGTTCCTGTTCCTGGCTAGCTGGCTCTTTGTGGTGGAATTTGGTGGGTTGGGATTCGTTTTTGGAAGCTGGGAGGGGTGCTCTGGTGGTGATGGTTGTGGTGGGATGACTGGGGCTTTGATGTCGATTTTTGGTCCCTTCTCTCCTGTTCTCTGGTGCTGAGTCCAGGGGAGGACCAATTTTACCAGAACTTGGCTAGTGGTGTTAGCCATTTTTCGGGATGATGGTTGGTGAGGGACGAGTCGACATCTTTTAGTGGTAGAGCGGGTCGACTTTTGGATTTTCTTGAAGAGTGAGTCTTCGTCTTTGCTAGGCTTTCGACAACAGTGGCGGGCGTGGTTCTCGTGTCTCGAATGTCTTCGAGGAGTCGTCTATTGTCCTCTTGTTCAGATCTGGTGTTTTGCCTGTGGAGGGCGTGTTTTTATTAGATGAGTTAATTTGTTTGGTGTGTGTTTATGTTATTATGTTGTTTAGGATTGTGTTTTTGGTCTGGGTTGTTGGCCTCTGTGCATCCGATTGTCACCTTATTATCCTGTTGGGATCCGACACTAGTGTATTACCCTGTTGGGGCCTTTTTAGTTGTTTTAGTTGTTTGAGTAGTTGATTAGTTTAGTTGCGAGTTTTATTTTAGCGTTGCTAGTCGGGATTCTAGGTGGTCTTCTGACCTGTCCTCCCACTTTTTAGCTGTTGGTTGTTCTTATTCAGCTCATAGCTGTTTGTATTCGCACATTTATGCACTTTTGATTTATAATAATATCTATTGTTTTGGCAAAAAAAAAAAGTTTTAATCCACCATACATAATTAGTTTATAAAATCATTTTATCAACAAATGTCATTTGTTCTCTTGCATGCTACAGACTCTGTTCCCTTCTACATGCGCCAAAAAGTTAGGCTCAACAACCATGATGATTTTCAGTTTTGAAACGTTGTATAGTTCTTATAAAAATTAAGAGGGTGGAAGGTGAATCCATGATCATTCTTCAATATGAGGAAATAACGAATTTCAGATTGTTATACTCATAGCCTGAATTTAGTTTGTAAAAACACCGTCGTAAAATATTTCAATTCAAATAAACACTCACGAGATCTTATTACATTTATCAACACAACCGAACAATACATGCATGTACTATTTCCATTTGCTTGATAATGCCATCATTTGAGGCACATTTTATTCCTAGATGTTTGACAATATTGTCATTCGATGGAAGTTTTAATTGATCTTTGAATTGAGCTGGTATAATTACATATACTGAGTCAATCGTGAGTTGGATTGAGTCAAGTTTTGTAGATTAGTAGGCTTATTTGAAAATTTAATCTTCTAATTATTATGGTTCGACCGATTGTTTGATTTTGTAAGCATATAACAAAAAATAAATCTAGTCCTCATGAATTCGATCTTTAGGTTTTGTATACTTCTTTTTTTTTTTTTTTAAATGTGTTTCATGTTGTGAGTTTGTAACAATTCTAACTATTTTTTTTATGCTAACACTTTTTATATAAATGAACCGAGGTTTAGGGGGACTTATTCCCCTACAGAGCTGGAGAAAATAAGTTTGGGGAGGCTTATTCCCCTACAGAGTAGGAGAAAATAAATGGGGAGGGCCAAATCCCCTACAAGTCCATAGAATTCTTTTTTTTCTATTCTTCGTACTGTGCCTGATCCACTGCTTTTTCCCAGAAGCGTTGGTGTAAGTCTGGGGGCAAGGGGGTGGGACATAGTGGGAGGGGAAAGCGATGATTGGTTTTTTATCATAGTTTGGGGCGATAATAAAGTCATAGTCAAATTCAAAAAAGAGAAGAAAGTGGTTTGGAGAGTCCAGTTCAGAATTAGAGTAAGATTCAATAGTCACTAAGTTGGATTAGGTGAACCTGACTCCAAAGAGTCAGGCACATTGCATGGTTCCGCCCCAGGGAAAGTAGAGTGGGTAAGAATTTAGATTGAGGAAGAAATCGGGCCTAGTAAGGAGGGTTTGGGTGGAGCCTGGCCAAGCAGGGTGCCGATGCCACGGGAGTTGGGTTCGGGGCAAGGGCGGAGGGGTTGGGTGGGCTAGCGGAAGGTGGGGACTTAAGAGAAGAAGAATAAGGGGTAGAAATAGGTGGAGATGGATCAATGTAGGGTTTTTTCCCTTTGTTAATTTTGAGGGGACGGACGGTTGAAATTTTTATGAAACATGTTGATACATCATGTCCCACATGAGAGCAATATGATTAGTATTTTGATAACGTTCGTACTCTACGGTGAGTCCAACGCGTTTGTTTTCTCAAAATGACAATGTTACTGGGATGGGGGGATTCGAGATTGAGGGCTACGCAAAAGCGTGCAGAGTGGAGACGAATTTTTTTTCCACTGTGGGATCATCAATTTTTAGTAAGGTACCAAAGATGTAGGTAATTGTTCAAAGGGCCTTTAAATCAAAGCAAAGAAGGGGAAGTTGGAATTTTGATCCAAACAGGAACAATGGGTGGTTTTTTTTTTTAAATCAAAATCGGCAGACCATTTGAAAATCCGCAGTGAAAAATTTAGAATCGAGATTTCACGATTCAACCAAAGTTTGGTGGACGTGTTTGGGTCGTCGATATTGATTAAGACGTGATTGACATATAGAAAGAACATTTTGCATCTAGTAAAACCCAAAAGAGCAAGGTTCGACCGGATATCCTCGTTAGAGGGCTTACCGAAGAAGAATTTGCCTATAAGGGTGAATTTTAGGTCCTCCGACATTTTTAGACTTCCGGGGGGAAGAATAGTGTGATGCCCCCGTTTGTTTATGGATTTTTCAGATATTTATTTGTTTACATTATTATTATTTTTTATATTAATTGTCTAATTGATATTAAATGCTGTAATATTATATAAATTTTATTGTGTGATATATATATGTTGTCGTTTATTTTATTTAATTATCCTGGACGTCGTGCGATCGAACCGAGCTTTGAATTTTAGCCAAGTCAAAACCAAGTAGAGGGCCCGGCCGTGCGTCCCGCGCCTTCAACCCGCGCGCCCCACGTCAATGGCCAGAACCCGCGTCTGCGCCCGCCCGGTCCGCCCCATCTCTCTCTCTCTCTTGTGTTTTTCTTGCATGGTAAGTCTTCCATAAACCTAGTATTATAAGTATTGGGGGAAACACTTTCTTCCCCCTCACTTTCACGCCGCAACCCGCACTCTCCTATCTCTCTATTCTCTCATCGCACTCTCTCCATCGCTCTCTCTTTCCCTCACCATAAATCCGATCGCTACAATCACTCCTCGGCCATCGCCCGTCGCAAGGCCCAGCACGCCGCCCCTTATCGCTATTGCTGCTCGCTAGCCACGTCGTGCGCCCCATCGCTATTGCGATCACCACCAGCGGGTTCTAGTCCCTGCATCGTAGGACCACCCAGCCTTCCGCTACCCGCTCGTGAGGAGTTCCGGGATCGAGCAGTCCCCGTCAATCACTCTGTTTGATCCCCACTCGCTTCATGTTTGCGCACCATTGCTGACAGACCATCGTGCACGACAGTCGCCCTCTGTTCGAGCGCATCGCTGTCCCCAGGACCCGCGCAGACAACCACGAACACGCTCAGACGACTGCCAGCAATGCACACACCCGCAAGCGAGTCACGCACAAGCTGCCGAGCCACCCGATACACACCAGCAGCCCCGGTTCAACCTCCTCTCGACCGTCTCGTGAATTTTTCGTGAGAACAGTACACTAAGGCCTGAACCCCCTATTTTTAATGTGAAATTATGTGTATTGATATGATCATCGTCTATGTTGCATGCTAGCGTTTATTAATTATATGTTTATGTAGTGGTCTTGATTGATTTACATTGAAATCATGTTAGATCACATGAAATCGTGATTGACCTGTGGATTATGGAACATTTGAGAGTTCTTGGCCTTATGGTGAAGGCCTTGGATGATTTTGATTTGTATTGAGGCCTTGGTGAATTTTTGAAGTAGATCTAGCCTCAGGTTTTTGTAAAAATCTTATTAAATTGTGTACTCGACCAATTGAGTTGAAATTTTCATGGTGTCACTCTCTGATGTTGATGTTGGTTGTTTAAAATGTTCAAGTCTAAACTCGGCCTGTAGCTATATGAACTGTTGAAATTGAATTCTGGTCAGTTTATTGAAAAATAAAGATAGAATCGAGTTTGATGAATTTTGAAGTGAAATTTTGTGGATTGTATTGTTTTGTCATGATGTTCGTTGTGTCCAAATTGCAAGTCAAAACTCGTCGGGAGAAATTTAAAGTTCAGAATTATACTGTTATTTTGTGAAAATGTGTTCACCAGGTGATCTAGGATATTATACCCACAAGGGTAAATCGGTCTGTTGAACCGATTGAGGGGGTTGCACCGTGAGGAAACCGAACCAATCTAGTGGTAATCGAGCAAGATGATGATGGTCGAAAACATCGAAGATAAGACCTGGAAGAATCTAGGATAGATAGAGTATCGCGAGTAGTCGAAGGATCGACCAGTCGAGCGATCGAGCAGTCGAGTTGACCTCAACAGATCGACCACTGTATGGACTGTCGATATTCTGAAGATCGACCTAGTCACAAGCGCGTGTAAGAGCATCTTACAGAATTTTAGGGAATATTCAGAGAAATAATTATCCCATGTGCAGAGAACACGTGGCGAGAATGCATTGGTTGATATCGATAACCACCTCTAACATAACCTCTGACATGCGCGCGGTATGTCAGAGTACGGACGGGCAGCTGGAACAGCCAGCTCACCAAATCCGGGCAACCTTTAGGTCAGGTATCTCACCCATATATAAGTAGGGGTGAGTCTTTCTTTCTTAACACACAATTTTCATTATTCTACTCAAACATACACGTACTACTTAAGCATCCGAGGCTCTTCACCGGAGAACCCCCTAGTGTGAGAGTTGTTTGCAGGTTTCTGGCATTCCACCGGCGAGGACGAGAGATGATCTATTCCTAACCGGCCAGGACGCTCACACTTGCATTATTGGCGCCGTCTGTGGGGACTTTCGTTCAAAAAGCTGTGTTCTGAGTTGTTAATCTTGGTAGCTATGGCGGACGAAATTCCCAATATAGTTGTCGTTCGATGAAGCATGGACGACGACCAGGCCGGTGGGGCATGGCCCTCCTTTGGGCATCTCTGGTCCTTCGCAAACGCCGGCCACTCCCACGCCTGTTCTTCAAGGTGTGGCGGTACCCGGAGGATACGCGGGCACTAGTTGTGCCCAGGAAGCTCGTGCAGCAGCCGCGGCGGCGATGCCACCACCGCCTCAGCCAAATCTAGTGAGGGCACAACCAGGAGGACCCGTGGTGCAAGGAGGAGCACCACAACAGGCAGAGGTCCAGGTTCCCGCTCAACAGATGGTGACGATGACGAGGGCAGAGGTTCAAAGGATGATGGACAACGCGGCGGCGCAAGCGGTGCAGCAGGTTACCCACCAAACATCCCAGGCCACCACTACACCGACAACGGTGGTCGATACTCAGGAGGAGGATGAGCATCAACCCTGCGAGAGATTCCCAACATCCTGAATCTGAAGTTCTAGAAGCCGACGGGCGAGGAAGGAATGCTTGCACGATCCAGTTATAGAGGTGGATGAGATGTACGGATCGTGCGATGGAGAGAATAACGGAGCAGTTGCGCCAGTTGCAAGACAAGGCCGAGGGGAGGCAGGATAGGAGGGCGCGAGGACATCCCTTTCCGAGGGAGATTTTGACTGCACCTTTGCCGAACAATTTCCGGGAGACCAACTTGGTGTTTGATGGGTCATCCGACTCATCGAGGCATGTGAGAACTTTTGAAATATGTCGGTGTTGCATGGATATTCTGATTCTGTATGTTGCAGGGCTTTCTTATCGACTTTACGGGGAGGAGCACCCGACTGGTTTTATTAGTTGCCCCCGGGGTCGATTGTGAATTTTGAGGATTTTTCCAGCAAGCTTACCAATCAATACTCGAGTGCGGTGGCTCAGGAGAAGACGTATTTAACCCTGACGGCGATGAAGCAAGGGGAGAAGGAATCATTGAGAAAGTACGTGGCTCGATGTAATCAAACTTGTTTGGAGGTGCACTCGGCGTCTGATAAGGTGAAGGCAGGTGGATTGATAAGGAGTCTTCGAGCAGGGCCCTGTCGAACTACGCTGGCAAAAACCACTGCTCGATCGTATGAGGATGTGCTGAAGAGGTGTAAGAAGTACATCAATCTGGAGGAGATGGAGGCGGAGTTTACCAAGCTGGAGGGAATTGCTCGACCAGAGCTGAAGAAGGGGAAAAGCCCAACGAGAGGGAGGTCACCCAGAAGAGATTCGCCCAGGCGGGGTGGACCGAAGGGAGTATCGCCCAGGGGTGAGGGGCGAGGCTTGAAGCAAGCAAAGCGGGACGATCGATGGCAGGGGAGACCAATGCTATTCGAGAGGCAGAGGTATCACAATTTCACGCCCTTGAGGAAAGATATGGGGGAGGTGCTCGAGGAGATGGACAGAAAATAGAGAGTGGGGATGTAACGTGGCAGAAGACGAGGTTTACGGGCCCGACCCGTCCCAGTTCGGATCTTTATTGTCGGTTCCACAGAAATTATGGCCATACCACGGAGAATTGTAGGCATTTGAAAGATGAGATTGAACGATTGATTCGATCAGGGCATTTGAAGGAGTTTGTTTATCACGATAGAGCAAAGGGGAAGGGAAAGAGGAGGTGTCGAGAGGATTCAGAGGAGAGAAGTGATCGAGATGAGGAAGGGGATGATGAATCGAGAGGAGGAAGAGATGGTCGAGGGAAAAATCAGAGGCTGAGAGGCAGAGATAAAGGAGGGCAAGGGGCGAGCCACCATTGAAGAGGAGGATAATCTATATGATTTCAGAAGAACCGACAGATGGTGACTTAAACAATGTTAAGAAATAGCATGCTCCAGTGGTGAAGAGGAAGAGGGAGGAGGTCGGAATTACTGCTCGCATGCTAGAGATAAGTTTTAAAGAGGAGGATGCTGAGGGAGTTGTGTTGCCACATAATGATGCTTTGGTGATTACCGCGGAGGTGACAGGTTTCGATGTGAAGAGAGTGTTCATTGATACCGGGAGTTCGGTAGACGTCATGTTTTATGACTTTTTTGTGCAGATTAACAATGAGTTGAACATGGAGTTGAAGCCGGTGGCCACAGCTCATTATGGTTTTAATGGGGGCGAAGTAATGTCGATCGGCGAGGTCAGTTTGTCGGTTGTGTTGGGGTCAGGAGTGACGAGGAAAGTGCAGATGGTGTGATTCGTGGTTGTGGGGGCAGAATCATCGTATAATATTATTATGGGGAGGACGAGCTTGAATGCATTCCAGGCGGTCGTGTCGACGTACCACATGACGATCAAATATCCGGTGGGCGAAAACGTTGGCGAGATCGCAGGAGATCAATTTACTTCTAGGAGCTGTTACCAGACGACGGTGAGTAACAATAGGCAATTGGCGAAGAGTCAGGCTAAGTCGAGAGAAGAAGAGATTAGTCGACCTGTGGGCCGAGGTCAAAGGAGAACAGGCAGAGAGTGGAGAAGGGTAAAGAGAAGGTGGATATCCAACCCGATGGAGAGGTCAAGGAAATCTAAATGATAGAAGGTTGCGAAGAGAGGAAGTTCAGAATCGGGAAAGAGCTGGAGGAGCCAATCAAGTCGAGGCTGATTAGCTTGGTAAGGGAGTTTGCTGATATTTTTGCCTATACGGCGGAGGAGCTGAAAGGGATAAGTGCAGAGGTGATCGAGCACCGTTTGAACATCGACCTCATTGTGAGGCCGGTGAAGCAGAAGAGGAGGCACCATGGGGCGGAAATGGATAGAATTATTGAGCAGGAGGTTGAGAAGCTGTTGGGAGCGGGGCATATAACGGAGATCCAATTCCCAAAATGGTTATCAAATACGGTGATATTGTCAAAGGCAGAAAGAAAATGGAGAATGTGCATTGATTTTCGTGATCTGAACAAAGCGTGCCCAAAAGATTTGTACCTGCTGCCTAGGATTGACAAGCTGTTCGATTCAACCGTTGGATGCTTGTTGTTGAGCCTGATGGATGCCTCCCAGGGGTATCATCAAATCCCTTTGGCGAGGGAGCATAGAAAGAGGGTAAGTTTCATGATGAGTCAGGGAACCTATTGTTACGTGGTGATGTTGTTCGGCTTGAAGAATGCGGGTGCCATGTATCAAAGGTTGGTGGACAAGATTTTTAAGGAACAATTGGGGAAGAATATGGAGGTGTACGTGGATGATATGTTAGTGAAGAGTAAGGAGGAGAATGATCATGTGCGGGACTTGAAGGAAATATTCTTAACATTGAGGAGGTATGGGATGAAGTTGAACCCAGCTAAATGTTCTTTTAGGGTAAAGTCAGGAAAAGTTTTAGAGTATTTGGTGACCAAGAGGGGTATAAAAGTGAATCCAGAAAAGGTGTGACCGTTGATGGAGATGAAATTGCCGACGAGTGTTAAAGAAGTGCAAATCTTAGCTGGTCAAATTGCGGGGCTAAGTCGTTTTATTTCAAAAGTGGCAGAGAAGAGCGGTCCATTATTCAAAACACTGAAAAAGAGTGCAAAGTTTTAATGGATGGGTGAGGCTCAGCGTGCATTCGAGGAGTTACAAGGAGTGTTAGCCAACCTGCCATTGTTGGCTGAGCCAGTTCAAGGAGAGGAGCTGGTGTTGTACATTTCTATTGGTGAGAGGGCTGTGAGTTCATTGCTATTGTGAGAGGAAGGGGTGGCGCAATTTCCCATTTATTATGTGAGTCGGGTGATGCAGGGAGTCGAGATGAGATATTCGGAGATCGAGAAGTGCACTCGGGCGACCCTCAGTCTCTGGTCGATTGGTAAAATTGGCGGTCGAGCTGAGTGAATATTCATTGATGTATGAGCCGAGGAGAGCTATTAAAGCGCAGGTGCTAGCAGACTTTATTCAGGAATGTACAAAGGTGGAGGAAGAGTCTGGAGGAGTTTGGCAATTATTTGTGGATGGATCGATGGCGAGAAGCGAAGCAGGATTTGAAATTGTCCTTGTTTCTCCTATGGGCGATTGCTAGGAATTTGCGGCTAGTTGGGGTTCAGAATATCCAATAATGAAGCTGAGTAAGAGGTGGTGATCAAAGGATTGAAATTAGCTATGTCCGGAGGAGCTCGAAAAGTACAAATACATTCTGATTCTCAATTGATGGTTGGACAGTTTCAGGAGGGATTTGAGGTCAAGGAAGATAGGATGCAGAAGTGCGTTGATAAGATGAAGAAATTGAGAGAGGATTTTGATTCATTTGAGCTGATACAGATTCCTCGAGGGGAAAATGGTCGAGCGGACCTGCTGTCGAAGATTGCCCTGAGCCTGGTGGACTGTAAGAGCAGAAGTGTGACTTTTGTTACATTTGGAGCAAAGTGTGGTCGAGGCGGAGGTAGTTGAGATTGAGGAGGTAGAGGATTGGAAAACCCCGATCCTTAGGAAGTTGAAAGAGGGGGCGGTGAAGGTAGTGAGTGTTGGTGTTGATATTGAAAGCTTGGCTTTAGACGTATTTACACTGAATCCGTTTGAATGAGATCATGTTTACTTAAACAGTCTACGTTATGTTGTTTTGCATTAGATAGTGTGGGTCGTCCTCGGGTGAATCGGAGATCATGCCATCAGTTAATCGCGAAACAAGAATTAATGGTTCACAACCTAGATGTACATGAACACCCCATCGTGAACGGTTGTCGTGTCAACGGTACAGTTTTTCTTGGCTGATTAGTTGCACTAGTACACTTTGTGTATTGAACAGGATCTCAGAGAGGAGCAGTTCGTTTTATAGTGATCGTCGTAAACGAATTAGGTCTCGGTTAATTACTGCGTACTCTGAACCCGTAAGATATTAAACAGGTATATATGTGTAGTACTTATTACTTTGATTATATGGCTGAGGCTTAGTGAACTAGGCCAATAGACCCGCTGCCTTGGGTAATATTGCTGCATGTATGATGTGCTGTTAGGATATTTACAGTCACCGTGAGCGTTAGTTTGATGATGTCCGTGAGATGAGCTCATGAAGGAGTATTATGTTAAATCTGGCCAGTAGAATTTATTCCGACATAATAATAATGTGATGAGTGGTACTAGTCTCGGTTATAGATGTCGATTAATTTAATTGTCAATAATTAAATTAATTGATGGACATTATATCTTAAACACTGGCGCGTCCCTGCCATCGTTCATGGTCCATTCTCCTACAGCACGTCTATGCGCTCCGGTCGTCTCGCGCGTGCCATCCATGACCCCGCGCTCGCCTTTCGCGTACTCGTGTGCGTTGCTCGTGTGCATCTCTTGACCATTCGACCCCATGCGCGCATCAAGGCACGATGTGCGTCCCTTGCTCGTGCTCGCACCCTCGTCGCCAACTGACTCCAAGTGCTCGCCCGATGACCTTGGTTCGTCCCGCGGGTCCCATCCTTCAATGCACCTTCCATCATTGCAATCACCAGCACACCAAATCCAACCATCTTCCATCCTCTGTTTACCTCGCCTTTTAGTCTCC
Source organism: Striga hermonthica (assembly GCA_902706635.1). Classification (NCBI taxonomy): domain Eukaryota; kingdom Viridiplantae; phylum Streptophyta; class Magnoliopsida; order Lamiales; family Orobanchaceae; genus Striga; species Striga hermonthica. Next base: position 780,919 of record CACSLK010027801.1, read on the forward strand.
ATCTTCCATGCTCGTCTCTTTCTCACACAAGGCTTACACCAACACTTCTTCTCTTTAGCCTTTGCCTTGCGTTTCCTTCGCGCTTACTTGGTCTTGCATTTCCGAGCCTTCACCTTTAACTTCGGACCACATCCTTTTGGCCAATCTCGTACACATGATGGCCGGTATATCGGACTTGTAGGCTCCTCTAGCATGTTCTCCAATCATATGTTGAGATCGTCGCCATCTTCATCCTCCGACTCGCCTGGGTTGATGACCACTTCCGTATCATTCCCCTCCTCTTCGAGACTTTCCTTGTCCTCAAGGATTAAAAAATTCAGCACTTCTTCATCTTCATTGTTTCCTTGGACATCGATCACCATTGCTTCTCGGGCTTATACGAGTTGACGCTTGTACTCTTCTATGTTCCTTCGCTCATGAAGCTCATCTAGATATGTGTCTCCCATGGTATGAGCTCTCTTTCCAAACCTTCCAACATCTCAAGATCTTCCCAATCTAACTCATCCATTGGTGGGTAAGACATTTTTTTTTTTTTAAGACTCGATCCAAACTCACGAAAATAAATGAAAAATTCGAACAAGAATATCAAAAATTTCGAACCAAAAAGAACAAAAATTCGGCCCCTCTAAAGGTAATAACCGAAAAAATATAAAACAAAGGACTAGATGACACTTTTTTTAAGACTCAATTTTTCGAAAAAATATAGGGAAAAATTTGAAAAATTCGAACCCCCAAAAAATCGAACCAAAAAAGGAGAAATTCGGTCCCTCAGCAAAAGGAAAACCAAAAAAAAGAAAAAGATAGGATAGCCAAAAATTTGATCAGCACCTCTCAATGAAAGCATCAATGATGACGGATCGGATTTTTGTCTATACTCGGGTTGTGAATAATCGCGCACTCAGGGCCTTCGATTACGCACGATAGGTGTATCTAACAGACGCATCAGGGCCTTCTCCTAGATACTGTGACTTCGAGACGCACTGACGGCCTTCTCTCCGACACTGTATGTAAACAAGCACTAACGGCCTTGTTTATCACACGTTAGAACATAAAGTTCCCCTCACAATTGGCTCACCAATTCAATACTCAATTCAAGACACTCAATAATGATGAGGTACATGGGGTATTTATAGGTGCTAATTACCTCTATTTCTAATCTTACGAGGAAACTAATAAAACAATAAAATATTAAATCCTAAGGTAAGTAAATATCCTACTACCACAAAATCCTAAATCTACTAGATCTCCTAATTACTTGTCTTGCACTCCAAACAATCTAGAAGCTTGTTCCTTGTGTCCAAACCCTTCGCCGCCTCACACGCACCGCCTCATCAATGCGCGCGCATTCGCGGGCCCTAGTCCTCGGTGGACTCGGCGTTTTGCACGCGGTCTTCATACGCGCACGCTGTTGCGCACGCTTCGTCCGTGTCGCCTGCTGCCTGTGCATGCGCACCGCCTCCCTCGCCTATGCCTATCGTGCATAGGCATGCACCCGCGTCTTCGCTGCACTCGCGCGACCTGGTGCGCGCTCCTCTGTTGCCGTCATCCTCGCGCGCGTAGCATCGCACGCTCGCCATTCCTAGTCCCGTAAGGACTAGGCCCGTGTGTTTCCCACTCGCGCGTCCCTCGCGCCCGGCCCGTTCTCTGCAGGTTGCTGGCGCGTCCCTGCCATCGTTTATGGTCCATTCTCCTACAGCGCATCTATGCGCTCCGGTCGTCGTGCGCGTGACATCCATGACCCTGCGCTCGCCTTTCGCGTACTCGTGTGCGTTGCTCGTGTGCATCTCTCGACCATTCGACCACATGAGCGCATCAAGGCACGATGTGCGTCCCTTGCTCGTGCTCGCACCCTCGTCGCCAACCGACGCCAAGTGCTCACCCGATGACCTTTGTTCGTCCCACGGGTCCCATCCATCAATGCACCTTCTATCATTGCAATCACCAGCTCGCCAAATCCAACCATCCTCCATCCTCTGTTTGCCTCGCCTTTTAGCCTCCATCTTCCATGCTCGTCTCTTTCTCACACAAGGCTTACACCAACACTTCTTCTCTTTAGCCTTTGCCTTGTGTTTCCTTCGCGCTTGCTTGGTCTTGCATTTCCGAGCCTTCACCTTTAACTTCGGACCACATCCTTTTGGCCAATCTCGTACACATGATGGCCGGTATGTCAGACTTGTAGGCTCCTCTAGCATGTTCTCCAACCATATGTTGAGATCGTTGCCATCTTCATCTTCCGACTCGCCTGGGTTGATGACCACTTCCGTATCAGCGGACTGCACTGGGCGCGGGCGCAGGCCCGGGCTGCGCTAGGCGCTTTCTGCGCGCAGGCGCGAGGGCTGCACGCGGGCTGCGCGGGCCTGGCAAGCTTCTTAGGGCCAAATGACTTGGAAATTATTTCTAAGTGTCCGGTTTGACCTCAGTTTGACTTTGGCTCGGTTTGGTCAATACGCAAAGATATAAATCGATCTTTAGTCCGATTTAAACTGAATTTCCGACCACCTTAATTAAATTAAATAGAACGGGGCATTATATCATCTTTTAGGACAATATAATATGATGACTTGAACGAGAAAAATAATAGAATAATAATAAATACTCCAAACTCAATTAATTTAGACAATAAGGCGAAAATAATAATTAATATGATAAATAATCATAATAATAATAATAATAATAATCATCTCCAATAATTCATAATCAAACGGGGCGTTACATTAGGGTGTGGTCATTCAGTTCTTGTTTTTCGACCTCATCAGTGGTCTCTCAATTCGCAGCTTCCGACCTCATCGGCAATCACTCGATTTTTGATTTTCAACCTAGTTGGTCTCTCGACTCTCGGCTTTCGACCTCGTTGGTGGTTACTCAGTTCTTGGTTTCGACCTCAGCGGTCTCTCGATTTCCGGTTCTCGGTCTTCGACCTCAGCGGTCTCTCGATTCTCGATTCTCGATTCATGGTTTTCGACCTCAGCAGTCTCTCGACTCTCGGCTTTCGACCTCGTTGGCGGTTACTCAATTCTTGGTTTCGACCTCAGCGGTCTCTCGATATCCGGTTCTCGGTCTTCGACCTCAGCGGTCTCTCGATTCTCGATTCTCGGTTTTTGACCTCAGCGGTCTCTCGACTCTCGGCTTTCGACCTCATTGGCGGTTACTCGATTCTTGGTTTTGACCTTAGTGGTCTCAAAATTATCGGTTTTCAACCTCAGTGGTCTATCGATTCTTAGTTTTCGACCTCAGTTGTCATTCGGCTTTTGGCATTCAGTTTTTCGACCTCGGTCGAAGGACCTTCAATTATTTATCTCAGTGGATGGTCATTCGATTCTCGACCCATTACGGCCTCTCGGTGCCCATTGGAACTTTTATGATTATTTGGTGATCGAGAACTTATGCAAATTATAACCCTAGAGGCAGGTTGACGGAAACAGCTCGAAGAGACATTTCACTCTTGGATCGAGTTATGCTTACTCGACCAGAGTGGGGGAGACTAGATGATATAGGATATTATACTAGACCGGGTTTAATAGACACAACGAATACAAATTGGAGGATAAACCCACGTATGAACTAAGACATAGAGCATAACAATATGGGCCAAGCCCAACTTGAGCCCAAAAAGGTACACTCCCCCTATAAAAGGGGGGACAAGGTATCTCATTCTCTCATTCTCTCTATTCATTTACTACACTTTCTCTCTCTATCATCTGATCGAGTATTGACTTAGGCATCGGAGGCCCGATGCTGGGATCCCCCGGCATTGGGTTCTTGCAGGTGCGGAGGCCGTTGGAGTTTGAAGGAGCCCGGGTGAAATCTATTTCACTTCACGACGCATCCCCATTGACACTGTGATGCAGGCGAGAGGGTTCCCCTTCCCCTCCTGTTACCATTGTTGTGCTGAGACCGGTATCTTTGAGATCGAGATTTTCACCCATCTTTTCCTTGAGAGTGAGATTGTGAGGAGAGTGTGGGAGCACTATGCCAGATATACTCATATACCCCTACCCACTACAGACAGTTTTTTTGAGCTACTGAGTTTTTTCTCACACCGCACACACAGTAGACACGTGGGCTTTTTTATTCCTTGTCTGATCCTATGGTCCACCTGGACAGAAAGGAATAACGCGAAGCATAGAGATATTATATTTTCTTGTGCTCGCATCATTTTGCAGGTTGACAGACACCTCTCTCTCTTCACCGCCCTGGGTAGACTCACAATGAGATACTGGACAGGTTGTACACCGCCCCATTGTTTGAGGCCACCACCTCCTTTACCTGTCTAGCACCCACGACCCATAACCGTTGTTTGGCTGAAACCCAAGGCCCCTTGGGTTAAGCTAAACACTGATGGCGCATTCGACAGACATACCGGAGCTGCTGGAGGAGGGGGCCTGATTAGAGATCATGGTGGGGCACTCATCTCTGCCTTCTATGGGCCATTCCGGGCCTCCTCGAGTTATGATACAGAGATTCAGGCGCTCCAGATTGGTCTTGAGATTGCCGCCTCGATCTCCTCTCATATCTGGATAGAGATGGATGCTGCAGCTGTCATCACACTTTTGACATCTGCCCACCGGGGCTCATGGAAGATCCAGCATTCCCTTATGCGCATCAGAGACACCCTCCACTCGATCCATTACCAGGTCTCATACATATTCCGAGAGGGGAATCGGCCCACTGATTTCCTTGCTAGCACGGGGGCATCTATACCCCAGAGGCGCATCCTTCATCCTGAGGACTGTCCCCTCCGGCTTCGGACGCTCATTCAGATGGACCAGCTAGAGTACCCATCCTTCAGATTTGGACGACCACCACCACCTGAGACTGACTAGACTTGTTGTTTTGGAACCATTGCCAGGTCAATCTGACCTAGACGACCTTTTATGAGGTCTTGATTTTATATCCACATCGGATATTTTGTGACCCTTGTACTTTTTATTTTTCTGTTTTTGATGTTGCTCTATGTATCTTCGATATTGATGTAGACCATTGACATTTTAGCCCTCTCTGGGCCATTATATTCACAGGTCAGGGGTGTAGCCTCAACCCCCCATCCCACTCTGGGATGTTTATATAAAAAAAAGACCCATTTTTTAGAATTTTACTTCCCCGTCAAGATTGCTACTTTCCAACTTATTTCTTCTTGTGGTTGCTACTAGAGGTAAAAGCTTTCATGAGTAGAATAAACTATCATATTCAGAGGCTAGGGATTATGTGATTTTTTTTTGTTGATTTCGTGAGCAGGAATTAATTGACATCTCGATTAGTTCATCGCTCGTGACGATTGCTTGATTACATGCTTCGAAACCTTTGAGTGTCTTCTTTCGACCTATGGTCTTAGGGTTCTTAGTTCATTTCTCTTTATTCACCTTTTTATCGTAAATTGAGGAATTTCGTGCATTAAAGTTTGAGTCTTGCTTTCATTCTTGCCTTCAGTTGGTTCACTTTAGCTTAAACAACTAACACAATTTGGAGTAGAGTGTTTTGGACCTTTATTTTTCCTTTTTGTGGATCAATCATTGCTCGAATCTACTTCCAAACAACCTTCCTTTGAAAGATGACCCGATGTTGGTCTTTACGATCATACTCAACAAAAACACTACAAACAGGACATCATGCCCTATTGATGGTTGCGAAACTCAGTAATGTTGAAACAGAGAGAGGGCATGTGGTGCATGTGCATTGACTTCAGAGATGCCAACAAAACACCCCGAGAACCACTACCAAATGTCGAGGATAGAGCCGCTCAAAAATTGATAACAACTTTAAAATATATTTAAAATTTATGCTACTAAGAGGATCCTTGGATACACGATATCCAAAATAAATTCAATCTTTTTAACCATTAATTTTTTTAAACTCAAATCTAATTCAACTTTAACTCAACTTCAATCATCAATATTGTTAAATAATATCAATCAAGCATTCTTACGCATTATATCAACTTTAATTTACTATTCATCGACTCACATAATTTTAACCATCAATTCACATCGTTTATTTTCTACTTTTACATCAAATTAGCTTTAATTACCTTTAATGTTATTTTAACATAAATTTAAAATCAGAAAATTCCTCATAAATCCCCATCTCTCTAATTCATTTCCTCCTCAGTCCCTAGTGCATAATTTTTTCTTCCTCAGTCCCCATTTCTAATTTCTCTTTCCCTTTTACTCCCCATATATATATATAT
>CACSLK010027801.1:810237-825163 GCA_902706635.1 Striga hermonthica
CGGCGCGCTGCTGCCGCTGTGTGCGGGCAGCGCGGCCACGACCGGCCCTTGCCGGCCGTCCGGCGATTTCTTCTGACCGAATCAACATGAACCAACATGATTTAACATGAATGATTATAACAACTAAATTACCTGAGATTGAACATAATAACATGAACTTTGGCTCGACGGACCATCACGACCGATGGCGTGCGCACCGTGCGCCGCCTATGGCGTTAAGCCTCTTTCTCGACCGAACATGAACTTCTCCCGACAAACATGAATCAACTGAACTTAAAAATGATATGACATGATTAAAATAACATGATTTATTTGGGAGATTATCAACATAAATCAACATGACTCGGTGGAACATGATATGGCCCGTGGCGTGCGCTACTTGCGCCGCTCACGTCTTTCGGCCAATTCACCGTCCCAATGATAAATTTCGTCGAGTGATGCTACATGACTGATCATTATATACTAAATAAAGACTATTAACACATGAGTTACTCAGAAGTTGTCGGATAAGAACAAACATAGCTTGATCGTGACTTAACATGGAGTACCGGAGAACAAATACGGCCAACCTATACATTAAAGAGGATGACTTGGACATAACTGATCTAATATGATCTATTATCATCAATAGAAGATAAAACTGAGGTTACCTCCTCGAACACCCGGCTGGCCGTGACCTATTCTCGAGATAACTTGGTTGTGGTGCTTTCGCGCGTGAGCTTCGCCTTGCCGTGTGCGCTGTGCGTGTGTGCTTGAGCTCTCACTCACACGCCATCAACTTAACTTAATTTCCTCAACTTATAAAGCTCTCTTACTAATATATGCTTAAGGTATAGAAAGAAAAATCATCCCAACTTATGTATATATATTATAACCGAATGGCAAGAGGTGACCTTGAAAAGGTGGGAAAATTTTTAACCAATGAATTGTTTCCATATGCCAAACTAATTGCACAAGACATGCTTAGTCACCTTAATGCCAAGCTTAGTCATGATGTTAGGTGCTAAATCTTAGACACCTCATGCTTAGTTTACATGATATATATTTTCCCAACATGCACGGAAATTAGGAATTATTTGGACATGATTTAGACATTTTCATGACTTAAGTTTGGACAAGTATTTCATGAATTTATAAAATTCCCCAAACACCTCTCACGGAAATTTAAGGAAAATTGAACATGAATTTGGGCTTTTAAAGGCTTAAACTTGATTATGGTGTTAATCAAGCATAATCAATATGTTTAATTATTTGATAATACATGATCTATTTGATTAAACTTGGTACTTAAATACCAAAATTAATTCAAACGTAAACGTGACTTCGAAAATAATTTCGAATATTCATGACTTGGACGCTTAATCCGAATATCAACATTTCGGATAATTCGTCAACTTAACTTATTAATTCCGAATTCATTAATTAATTAAATAAGTCAGTATTAAATCTGAAAGCTCATTCGGTTATTAGAATAATCAAACCGAATAACGTATCGACTAATAGTCGAACTTGGAACATGACTAGCTGATTAGCTCGAACTTAAACATGAACATGATTATTTATTAACAAAGGCTAGAATAAAACTAAAAGCTAGTATTTTTCTTTATTACTAAAATACGGGGTGTTACAGTTCCTCTATAAAGTACCTGTTATTTATCAATTAGTACCTACTTTTAGTCAACCAAGATGAATTATTTCAATTGTGGTCAATATTTAAAGAAAGTAGTACCAGTCATAGGGTAACATAGTACCTCATTATGGGATATTAGTAACACATATCGGGTCTTTAGTACCACTTGTAATGAACACATACAAACATAGTACCTGTTTTAGCCAATATAGTACCACACGTTACTCTGAGAAGTACCTATATTCTATCAATTAGTACCTACATTTAGTCAACCTATTTCAATTTTGGTCAACATTTAAAAAAAGTAGTACCAGTCATAGTTTAACATAGTACCACATTATGGAAAACTAGTACCACATATCGGGTCTTTAGTACCACTTTTAATGAACACATAGAAACACCGAACTTCGGTCGCAAATGATGTTTATATGGCCAATATTCAGTCTCACATTAGTTTGTATGAGATGGCTTTAGTTCTAACTATATGTTCTAACTTCCACTACTTTGCCTCGAAATCAGGCGTGAACGATCCACGTGACATGGTAGACATGAAGAATTAGAAAAATCACGCTTCTTAAAATAGTACCTTTTTTAAACAATATCGTACAGCATTTTGTTATCTCTTTGCACCTGTTCGTGGTCAATTAGTACCGACTTTTGGTCAACGAAAATGGATAATTCAATTGTTGTCAACATTTGCAACAATCGGTACCGAATGTTGAATACGACAATCCAGCTTTCGCTATGGTAGTACCGGATATGGGGTCTTTAGTACCACTTGTAATGAACATAGACATAAAGATTTAAAATAATACATGTTTCAGCCAATATAGTGCCGCTATTTGTTCTACATAATACCTGTTCTTGATCTATTAGTACCTACATTTGTGAAGTAAAATTGATTATTTCAATTTTGCTCAACATTTACAAAAAGTAGGCAAGATTATTCTGTCTCAAGATTAGTACCTTTTGTTGATGGATTAGTACCTTTTTTCCGTTACATTAGTACCTGTTGTTCGGTCTTCAGTACCACTTCTAAATACCAAGTAAAGGCAACTCGCGAGGTAATGGCGATTCGCGGGATAGGCCACTTATTCGCGTTCGCGAATTTTAGTGTCTGAAACTGGTCCGTAGCTCGCGAGTTTGCGTTAGCTCGCGAAAATGGATTTCGAGGGCGCGAATTCTGGAGGGCTGAGTTTACTTGGTATTTAGAAGTGGTACTGAAGACCAAATAACAGGTACTACCGTAATAGAAACGTGGTACTAGCGTACTCTATAACTGGTACTACCCACTATTTAAGATGAAAATAAGTACAAACATATATGTCCACAAAACTAATACCTATATTGAAAAAGGAGAGTGCATGCTTTGACGTTCTTAAGTACCCATGCAAAGTTGAAAAACCATATGAAAATAAAACTTCTTTTATATCATTCTTTATATGTACTGTAGCACTACTCGTAAAATATTCATACAGTACATACTCGAAATATGTCAATAATGTCTCATCAAAAAACATATTCCGACAAAAAAAAAAAAAAATGACTAAAAACGACACATGCCAACACACCTGCCCACAAACAAAATACATCATCGATCTACGTACGTTCTTTGACGTACGTCGATTGTGCCCACAACCACCACAACGCTTACACCGCCTAACCGCAACATCAACTTGTGAAGGAAACTTTTTTCCTTCCTTCGTCCAGGCTGAGATCGTAGATCCGGTGCATGAATGACATCATCATGATGCAATGAGGAAGATGCCACATTGTGGTTGTAGTTAGGTATAGAGTTAATAGTACCTAGATAAGCTTGCCTATAAATCCCAACGCGATAAAATGGATCACAAAAATCATAGACGGACATTGACTTACTCTCAATACAAGCACATGCATGCTTGCACGGCATCTTAGATAGTTGCCATTCTCTACAAGAACAAGTACGAAGTTGCAAATCCACGTCACAAGTTTTGTCGGAATCAAGAACCTCAAACCTCCATTCACTTGATTGGATGATTTTGATATTCCGGGAAGCATTGTAGCAAGAAGCAATTTTTTTTCGAGCTTAGGACACAACTGGCCATTGAACCGTGACACTCCTTCATGCCGATCATGCATCATGGTCATGATTTGTTTCCTTATGTGATCCACCATGGCTACGATAGGCATAAATTGTGCCGACCTTACCCAATTATTCCAACATTCCTCTTGATTATTATTGCTAATTCCCCAACGGTCTCCAAGAAATAAAGAATTCGCCCAACAGTGTGTGTTAGAATCGTTAAGGAAGGTCACGGCATTAGGCATAGCAGTGAAAATATTATTTATATGCATTTCAAAATCATTCCTTCTCGGAGCATACGCAGCTTTCATAAAAACCAAGGACCAATACTTCTTATTATGGAGTGGGTATTGCCTCAACACCTACAAAAAAAAAAAAACAAATGTCATGGCTGCCATCAGGATGACTTCAACTTACATTAACAAAAAGATAGCTTCAACTTCAATTTAACAAAAATATAACTTCAACTTCATTTAATTTATATTATATAACTATACTACAAAGCAAACCTACAGGATGGCTTCATCTTCAATTTAATTTATATAACCATAACACAAAAGAAAACTTATAGTATGGCTTTATCTTCAATTTAATTTATATAACCATACCACAAAAGAAAACTTACAGGATGGCATCAACTTCAATTTAATTTATATAAGCATACCACAACAGAAAACCATCAGGATGGCTTCAACTTAAATTAAATAAAAGTTTAAGTTTCTTACCTGCTTCTTAAAGTTGTCGACTAAGTGTCTCAGACAGTAAGCATGATGGCTACCAGGAAAAACCATAGGGATGGCTTTAAGTAGCCCACTATGTCGGTCCGTAAAAAATGTGAAGCTTCTAGAAACAGGTATGCGCGAGGAAATAAAAGTACTGTTGAGCTTCAAGCAAAACCACTCCCAATTTTCATTGGTCTCGGCATCAACAACGACATATGCTATAGTGAACAAATCATCATTCACATCCTTACTCACAGCACTAAGCAAAACGCCTTTGTATTTATTTTTGATGTGAGTGCCATCCAAAAAAATCAATGGTCGACAACCGGTTAAAAAACCGACAAGGCAGGCATGGAAGCAGATGAACAATCGGCGAAACTTATTCTCCACAGGGTGAATCTCGCAGTCGGCAATGCTTCCAGGGTTTGTCTCTCGCACTGCACTACAATACCATCTCAATCTATCGTAAGATCTCCTGTCTGCGCCATGAATATCTTGCATGGCAAGCTCTTTCCCTAACCATGCCTTTTTGTAAGGCAACTCCAAGCCATACTCCCTGTGTAGATCTTTCAATATCGTGGTAGGCTTGTAACTCGGTTCATCTCTCAATTTGTCTTTGATTGTACTTGAGACCCACATGGAGTCTACTTTCGGATGCCCCCTTGTCCGAAGATTGGACAATCCACAAGTATGAACTATATTGCATTTGTGGATGGCAAACAATTGATCACCTTTTTGTAATGATGCATATATTCTCCATTCACAACCCGAATCGCTACAACAAACGATGATCTTTTGCTTGTCATTTTTTCGATACTTAAAGGACCGCTTATTTGCAATCGCGTAATTTTTAACGCTCTTACGAAATTCGTCGGCCCCAATAAATATCTACCCCTCTCCTTTGATGCAAGATCTCCAAGAATCAATCGATTTATCTTGCAACAGCTTATGTTCTCCATCCGATAAATCATCATACGGTACGATTTCCCTACAAAATAATACAAAGATTTATAAATAATGGAACTAGCTCAAAAATTAATGAAAAAGGATATGATACGACTATATCATATTTTAATAATAAATTGATTAATATTATGAAAGCAACATTACCTGCTCATGTTCATCGGGAAGGATTGAACTCCATCGTCCGTTCTTTCGTTTCTTTCAAGGGCAAGCATCTCGACAATATTCACTTTCCAACTAAAATGTAACCGAATCATGTTCTTCACATCTCATCATCCAACAAACTAACTCTCTTTTTTTCCTTTGGCGCAATATAGCAAAGCACGACGGATTCGAAATTAACGTTCAGCCACCTCTTAGATATGAAAGTGTACACACCGTCAAGCGTTAATCCAATGAGCATAGAGAACACAAACAATTCATTCTTGTACGTACAACTCCCTATTATTTCACTTTGTGCCCCTTCCATGTATCTAACAATAATTAGGTAAATAAAAAAATAAAACTTCACATTCCCAGATAAATGTGGTACTAAACAGTATTAATGTGGTACTATATACATTCAAACAGAGGTACAATAATCAAGAATAGTGGTACAATGATCATTCCCACGTTATTTTCTTGTTTTAGGGTGAAAAACACATTACATAACCTAACAAAAGCATCAATTTCGTATACATGAACAACAATTTTTTTATCAATTTAATTGATTTAGTGTAAGATTTAGGGTAAATATTAACAACAATATTCAAAATTCAATCCTTAACAAATTAACCAAAAATATATGAATTAAACATGATTTTTGGACTCCAAGATCCTCATATAATACATATTACTTCAAATTTTGGCCGAAAAAACCACAAATGATGCCGGAAAAAGATTCAAATTTTTGCTTGATTTGACTTCAGAATCACTTGTTTGGCCGATTTTGTTGCTGCCGGATTTCTTCTCGCCGGATTTCGTGTCGTCGGAGACCAACCTACAAAAAAAAAAAAGAAAAAGGAACGGTCGCCGGAGGGAGATCGGAGGGAGACGGGAGGGAGATGGAGAGAGTGGTGTGTTGGGGAAGAAAGAACACTCAAATAAAATAATATTATGTGTTAGGATTGGTGGAGATAAAGTAATAATAAAATAATATGCTAGTTGATTTTAGTGGGATGATTTAATAATTGATTTTGTTTTTAACTTATTTTAAAGGTAGTGAGTTAGAAGGAAAATGATTATGGGGGTAGGAAGTTAGAAGGAAGAAATTTTGATGAGGGACTGAGAAGGAAGTGAGTTTTAGCTTTAGGGATTTTTGAGGAACTTTCCCATTTAAAATATCATAACAACTAAATATATCACATTTTTAAAATTAACTAAACCAAACTGAAAAATTCAAACAAAACCAAAACATCTTATATCTAAGTATCCTCTGAAGTGTTTTATGATTTTAAAAGTTTAATCTACATTGTATACTTTGAAGTATAAGAAATTGACATATGAGACGCCATAATTTGGTACATAATTAATAAGCACCAGAAATCGACAACTTAGCGAGACATTCTACATTTATATTTTGGGGATAACTTATCAATCTATTTACTAAAACTGCAAGAGTCACTAAGAAAATAACTATGCATTTATAATATTGTGAACGTATTAATACTTTTAGACATGATTTATCCCCTTACAACTAGACGTGGATACGATTAGAACCGGCTCTGCAACAATTTCGAACCGGTCTGGTCAAAACGTTGATCGCGGGCCTAGAACTAGCCTGTGGTTTTACTTAAGTCAGTTCGGGTTCATGCTTTTTAATAAAATTTAAACGTTGGTTTAGTTTTCGCACAGTAACTAAAACCAGAACCGATGGTTTGACACTAATTCTAAATTAAAAGTTGATTTTTTTATTTTTATTTTTATTTTTTTTTCTATTATTTTAATTTTTTATTTATGATTTCTCGAATTGAGCATGAACCTTCAAGCCGGTTCTAAATTGGGACCGTCCGTTCATTGAATCGGCCCTTAGTCTTTCCGGAGTTGGTCGATTCTGAATTGACGAACTTAAAACGGGGATTCCAAATTGGAACTGGTCTGGAACTAAATTTTTGTTACATCTACTTACAACATGTAATGCAGTAAATATGTAAATTATGTTACTTATGTAGTTATGTACGACTTGTGTATATATAATATAGGGAAATGCTAAGATCCCGTTACGGAACTATTCCATCGGGTTTGTAACCGTTAAATCAACATGTAATCGTCAAAGATAGTTGATCTAACTAGGGGCGGAGGCAGGATTAGAAATCTATCCGGGCTAAATTTATTTAACCAAAAATAAAATAGTATCTCAAAATATCACATAAGGCATTATTTTTAATGTGCTTACTGTAAAAGTTGACTAAATTTAAAAAATCAAAATTAAAAACAATTAATATGAAAAATGAATGATATAATTTGTTGTAAGTTATGTTGTCATTCAATATATATTGAAAAATCTATTTTAAGTTTGCAAATAAGATCTTAAATTCTTGAAATACAAAAATAATAAAAGAAGGGTTTTGGACTTGATCAAATAAATAATACTAAAATAATAAAAGAAGGATTATGAAGCACAAAAAAATATAAAACAAGTGATATCAATACAAGTTAAATAAATAAATCCGCAATTATTTTCAACAATCCATTACCAAATTTAAGATTGGATTTTAAAAGCCATTTGAGCTTCTTAATCGAGTGGAACGAAATTAAATAATAAATAAAGAAAATTTACACATGCAAAACAAGACCATTTTAATTTGTTAGCAGGATTTCCATTATTTAAGAATTTGTATTAAACTCATTTTGATATCCATTAGACTCGTGAGAATTTGATGGGGTTGATGAATTTTTGTTTTTTATTTTTACTTCCACTACAAAAGCTATAGAAAAAATACATTGGGTATTTAGAGTCCACCGAGCTGAATCCCGGCAACCACATGCCTCCGCCTCTAGATCTAACGGTTACAAATTCCGACGGAATGGCGTCATCATAGGACTGTAGAATCTTCTTATAATATAATTAAAAAAAAGTATAACACATTAACGCATGCATAACTTTTGTATGACAATCATTTTATACTTGTTAAAAAAAAAAAAAAAAAAAAAAAAAAAAAAAAAAAACTCTTAGAGCATGTTTGTTTATGAAAATTTTCAAAAAAAATTTCACACTTTAACTCAACCACTATTTTAACCCAACTTTAACTCAACTCAACTATCAAAAATTATTATCAATATAATTAAATCAATCAATCATTCACACACCACATCAACCTTAATTCACTATTCATCCACTCATATAATTTTAATTAACCATCATATCAAACCATCTCTCCTACTTTTATATCAAATAATTTTCATTATTTTATTTTAAATATTATTTTAATATACACTAACAACTAACCATACCACTTTTTTTCAAAATTAACCAAACCAAACTGAAATATCCAAACAAAACCAAAAATTTATATAAACAAACATCCTCTAGTATCCATCAGTATTAAATCGTATATAATTTTTGTATGGCAATAATTACATGGTGTAAAAAAAGAAAAATCTTTAATATCCGATCAACCCCGGTAATTCATAAAATAAAAAATTAGTCCATAGAAAAAAAAAATTCTAAAATAAGTTTCCATTAAGCCAATTCTCAATAACAGATAGCAGAGGAGCAAGTTGTCCAGTCGGGTCGGATCTCGAAAACCCATCGCACTGAAATGACGAAGTTTCCAAATTAGACCCAAAGAGGGCCTTGTAATCAATATTGACTTTGGCCTCATTTTGAGCATTTGAAGATAATCTTTCTTCCATTGGTGTTGTTGTTGTTGTTGGGCCATTTTTCACCCAATCTTTCAACAGCCTTTTTATAGTCTGTGTGCTGTATGCGTAATTTGAAGCTGCCGGCTGGGCATAGCCGCCATTCTCGGGCCGAAGAGCCCGATTGATTGAGTATGGATCCTCCGAGTAGTACTGACCCGACCCGTTTCCCACCAATTTGAGCTTCTTCTTCAGATAGGTATTCCAGTAATTTTTTATGTCGTTGTCGGTTCGTTCAGTAAGATAAGAAGCTATGGCGGCCCATATGCACACATGTAAAATAATCAAAAACTAATAAACTAAGCAAAATAAAACGAAGAGAAACACTAAAAAAAACGAATAGGCGCACAATTAAAGTCCTTAACCTTCCCCGGCAACGGCGAAAATTTTATTGTCAGTATTTTTACCAGAGTAGAATCGAAAGATTCGTTCCTCGGGTCATATCGCAAGGAAGGTTAGCCGGATTTAATCGTACGTTTATTCGATCACGGAAAAGAGAAAATCCTGCACACTCTAATCAATAGTTTTGGGGTTTCAGATATCAACTACGAATTTAAACTAACGCAAAGCAAATTAAATGGCTAGACGATGAAAAACAGTATAAATGGCAGAATAAATTCACTCAATGATTAAACAGCTAGGGAATCGGGGATAATTGCTTTCGGTTCTAACACAACTACCGGGCAATCAATTGCTCGGTTAAAGGAATTGAATCGTTTCTCGTTCAGAGATTCACTCTCAATAACTCTTCGTAACAAGAGAGTGAATGTAAACGATCAACTATCAGTTCCAACAACACATAGACAATACGTCTCCGAACTAGTCTATCCTAAACGAGCCTAAATCGACCAACGTCTCCCCTCTCGGTTTTACACGTTGATTGATTAGGTTAGACAGGTGATCAATCTACTAACCCTAAAATAAGCACAACTCGAATAGGCATGAACAATAAAAAACAAACAATCATTATCGAACTTAATCAATCATCCCCTATCCCTAGCGTATGGATTTAGCTACTCATATGGAATTCAACATCAAAATTCATATAAACACAAGCCATCATCATCAACACACAATTGAGAAAAGAAGAACTTGCGATTAATAAAGAGAACCCCAATGTCAATCCAAGCTAGAAAACAGAGTTTCAATCTCCAAAATCCAAAAAAAAGAGCAAAAGTATGAAAAGGAATGAGTTCCTCCAGAAAAAAAAAAAACGTAAAAACAAAGTCTAGAAGTTGAATAATCATTCCTAGGTTCCAATTCTGGTGTAAAAATCCCGACCTCGAAATTCGCGCCGAGTAAGTCGCGAGTCGCGACTTCCACTTTTCCTAGGTCTCGAGTCGCGACTTCTCGCGAGTCGAGCGTCGGCAAAAAACTTATACTTCTGGGGAAACTCACGACCTAACTCGTGAGTCGCGACCCGAGCTCGCGAACAGCATCTTCAGCCTCTGTTGAGCTCGCGAGTCTTGACCTTCTCGCGAGTCGCGACCATCTCGTGAGTCGCGAATCCACTCGCGAGTCGCGAGAAATTCTGGGCACACCTCCAGTTCATTTTTTCGGTCCTTTCTTCAGCTTTCTGAGCTCCACGACGGGTATTCTCGACATCACGCTTTCGGCTCAAGTAGTCCCATCATAGACCGGCATAACCTACCTCCAGAAAACACAAACATGGAGAAAAACACGAAGCAAAACACGGCAAAAAGACGCACAAATAGAAACTAAAGAAAAAAATACAAAAACCACAGAATTGGACCAAATAAACTACTAAAATCCTAGAAGTGGGAGAAAATAAAAGGGAAATAAAACCAAAATAAAGACACAAAAATGGGACAAACACGGACGTACAATAAAACTGACCTCATTAAATTAGTCGGGCAACACACTTTCTTTCGCCAAATCCTGAAGTTGATTTGGTACGACCAATATTCCGGCAAGGTACAACACCTACCGGCAAAAGGTCAGACTCGACGAAACATCGAGGTAACATCATTTATTGAGCATTAGTTCTTTACCCCACGTGTTTATCATATATCCACGTATTCATACATACATTCATCATATACGCGCGTCATACATACATCTTGACATGAAAACTTCTTTTCCAAACCCTGAAGTTGGTTTGGCATACGCCCATTCTTTTCTAAACCCTGAAGTTGGTTTGGCGAGGCTAACGCCCTCCACAAAATTACATCATAAATCGGGAACACACTACCCGATTGCGCAATAATTAAATAAAAATAAGACCTAAGACCAGATATCGAGTTATCTGATCAGGTCCATCTTACGAAGAAAAAACAATCACAAAATCAAAAATCGCGTCGTCAGAATACAACAAAATTGCGAATACGATATACAATTCGAGGGGCCCGAGTGCCCACACAAATACATACTATTATCATCATTATAGAAGCAAATTAATCAAACGCTTCACACTGCATGCAAAACGCCCAAAACGGGTACGAAATAACTCGCCTAGGCCGCTCAGGCCCTATTCCAGTAACAATTACAATAAATGGGCTATTTATGCCACGATTTGATTTGTCCGACAAAAAAATGACTAGCTTTAATACGTCAGGCTGAAGCCTGAACACGATCAATAGAGCGACCACGAGTCTCAAAGCACCTGGACAGCGTCCATACACAGCATAAAGAGCCTTAAACGTGAACATGTGATAAAGTAGAAGTCAGCCAAAACTGACTATACATGCGACTTCAGAACAGTTCTATTCAGAACAAGTCCTAAAGTCGGGGGCCTACTGTTGATACCTAACTTTGGCCTTGCCTATTAAGATATTACACGTGGATACATCAAATCACGTGGATATGTATTAAATCATTTGTCGTATTTTATCTTATTTTTAAAGCCCCAAAATAGCACCGCTTGTAATAATATCGGGGCCGACAAAAACGAATATAAATATCCCCCTACGATGGACAGGAGATAAGCCTGAGGGGCACTATTTTATCTGATATATTTTCTCTCTCTCTCTTCCACCGCCTAAAAGAGGGGGGAGATAATCATGTTCTTACACCCCCTTCTTCAATTTTTATTCATTCAATATAAACAACAAAATACTTAAAAATTCGACGATATACAGACAACTCTGAATACCCCATGTTGTTACAATTTCGTATAACAACATCGGGCAACCCATAACATGCCTCCACCCATAGATTTAACGGTTACAAATTCTGACGGAATGGTTCCGTCACGGAACCGTATAATCTTCTTATAATATAATTAAAAAAAATATCACACATTAACTCATGCATAACTTTTGTATGACGATCATTTGATACTTGGTAAAAAAAAAATCCTTAATATCCATCAGTATTAAATCGTACATAATTTTTGTATGGCAATGATTACATGGTGTAAAAAAAAAATATATTTAATATCCGATCAACCCAGGTAATTCATAAAATAAAAAATTAGTCCATAGAAATTAGAAAAAAAAATAATAGTAATAATAATCTTCTAAAATAAGTTTTCATTAAGCCAATTCTCAATAACAGATAGCGGAGGAGCAAGTTGTCCAGTCGGGTCGGATCCCGAAAAACCATCGCACTGAAATGACGAAGTTTCCACATTAGACCCAAAGAGGGCCTCGTAATCAATATTGACTTTGGCCTCATTTTGAGCACTTGAAGATAATCTTTCTTCCATTGGTGTTGATGTCGGTGGTGGGCTATTTTTCACCCAATCTTTCAACAGCCTTTCTATATTCTGTGTGCTGTATGCGTAATTTGAAGCTGCCGGCTGGGCATAGCCGTCGTTGCCGGGCTGAAGAGCCCGATTGATTGAGTATGGATCCTCCGAGTAGTACTGACCCGACCTGTTTCCCGCCAATTTGAGCTTCTTCTTCAGATGGGTATTCCAGTAATTTTTTATGTCGTTGTCTGTTCGTTCAGGAAGATAAGAAGCTATGGCGGCCCATCTGCACACACGTAATTATTTAATTACTAATATAATACTCGCCTAGTTGATAAAATAATGAAATGTATAATCAAAATAAAAAAAATAATATATATTTTATTGAAGATAGAAAAAAAAATACATAACAATATATACTAATTTATAATAAATAATTAAGTGAATTAACAATATTATTTTAAATTCTGAAAGCTAATTTATATACGTTTTAATTTTATTTATAATATTTTATTTAAAACGCATAAAGGAATAATATAAACAAAACAAAAAATTTAGAAAGTAAGATTATGTGCATGTTGTAGAAAGAAGATAATAAATCAATTTATATGGGATGATTTAAATATATTAAATATGTGTTTTTATATATGGTATTTCGAACTTAAGTTATTTAATGTAAAAAATTAATATTTTTTTTCATCTAAGCCATATTACAAGACATAAAGATTACGAAGCGAAACTGCCACCTAGGTTGGCGTTCTGATTCTGATATATATAATAAAGGGAATTAGGCCCTGAACTAATTTTTTTTTAAAAAAAAAATGTCTTGAAAAATAGTCATAAATATATATATAAGGAAAAAAATAATTTAATGTCTTTGATCATTGGTGAAATCTAATTATCTGTGAGATAGTGAATTACAGCAGCTATTTGTTATGAAGGAGAACATTTAATTTAATTTACAGAGAAAAATGGAGGGAATAAATAAATTAATGAGTACTTACTTGTTCCCCAAAAGAGATTGAAGCTGGATAATCATCTTCTCTTCATGATCATTAAAAGTGCCCCTCTTAATTCCAGGCCTCAGATAATTAGTCCATCTCAGCCTGCAACTTTTACTGCATCTTCTCAGCCCTGCTCTCAATTTATCCACAACACAATTGTAAGAATAAATTAACAACAAATGGCTTAAAAAGATACCTCAAAATTAGTGATTATCAATTTTAGTCATGTTGGTTTGATCCAATGACGTTTTTAGTCCTAAGAATTGATCATTTTTGCTATGTCGTCCTCTCATTTTACATATTTTTGCAATTTCAGTCCTAAAGGATTGAAATTGCAGCAAAATACTAAATTACAGGATCATAATTCAAAAAATTAAAATCTTGGGAATAAAAATACTACGACGTTAAATCAACAGGACTGAAAATACAATTTTGACCTAAACACAAAATAATAAAGAAGAAAATAATTGAAAATAGTTGACCTGTTTTAGTAGGAACAGCCCTCCAATTGGCAGGGCCATTTTGTTCAACATATGAAATTAATAAGGTGTCCTCTTGAGGAGTCCATGCTCCCTTTTTCACTCCAACTTTATCACAACATGGTGGCCTCCCCATAATATCATTTCCTTATAATTTAGTGTTGTAACGAAAAAATAAGATGGATTTATATAACAAAGAAAAAGTGACGTGTATTAATTAATAATAATATATATATATATATATAGCGTTTCACTAAAATGTTGGCACTGATCTAATTAGAAACAAAAGACTAAAAGAAGAAGAAAGAAAAAACAGGAAAATGATTCAGAAAGTTAGACAGGGGGATTGCGCAGTTGCTTCTTAGTGGATTGCCCTAAGATCAACTACGAATGGTTTAGTTTCGATTTCAGTATTGTGGCTTAATATGGTAATTTTGATCATTTTTAAACGTATATTTCATCCGTTTTCTAGTGGCAAAAAAAGGGTCATTAAAATGTTTCCGTCCAATTGAATGCAACTGGAAGATCGCCCACCTCGTTTATTTCCCCTAAAAAAAAAAAAAAAAAAAAA
>CACSLK010027801.1:825271-842019 GCA_902706635.1 Striga hermonthica
AAAAAAAAAAAAAAAAAAGAATGCACAGAAACTGTTGGATAAAATGCCAAGAAGAGCCAACAAGTGATTGAACCCAAGCCATGGTTCGTGAATGGCCTCCCAGCAACTTGGAGTACCTCCTCAGCCTGCCGGCGGCACAAATTTCCCCCGGACAGTAGCCTCTCTTCCTACCGGCGACGAAAACTTCCAACGCTCTGAGTGGTCCCGCACCTAATGACGTCCCCAGACTTGAACCAACCCCGCCGGAAAGTTGTCGTCAGTCACCGTCTCTGGTTTTTCTACCTCCGGTCATAAAGTGGCCGCGCAACATTCTCAGCTAGCCCTAATCCCATTCGTGCCTAATCCTTGGGCTCCTCTTCTTGGGTCGGTTATTTCTTCTCTTATCCATCCTATTGGGCCTTCTAAATTCAAGCCCATTTGTTCCCTCCAATTCAACTGGATCCTTTTTTTTTCATCTCACCCTTCCCAGCCCGCCCAAATCAAAACCAAGACCGTCCACACTTCATCCCTTTCCACCTAAAGCCCACCCCACTCTGCCTAGCCCGAACCAAACCCAAATCCCGCAGTCCGGCGCGAACCCAACCCAGCCACGTTCAATCTCTGCCCGGTCCCCTCGGACCGGCCCGAACCTGGACCGACCCTTTCAATCCGGCCCTGCCTCATCCGTCGGCTTCGGACCGACAAAATCCTTCATCTTCAAAACACCGACCCACCCGAGCCCTTCTCCTATGGCTCTATTTCTCTCTCCGGGAGCATTCCAGAGGTTCTATTTGTAACGCCCCACGTTGATTTTGAAGAAATTCTGGACTTTCAGAAAAATTGATAAAATATTTTCAAAGTACAGTTTTCGAAATCACTTAGCCATGGGCATTACTCAACATTCACATAGATCAAGTCATGTCTCACCTCACGGAGATTCATTACCTGGTTTTCACATGGTCTTTAATAACCGATAACAAAGCATTTCACATGATATTCAGCAATCACAACAGCATGAATAATCGATCATGATATTCAAGTAACACACAAACGAGAATATCCAAAACACATGTTTCCAAAAAGAAACGAATCCAACATAGGTTTTTCAAAAGTAATCTAAAACCCAATATTTCAAATCCCAAGTTTGAAAACAATTTCAACATGTCTAAGAAACCCAAACATAAGGTTCATAAAGACCAAATAACATGCAGAAGAAAAATAAGCAATAATATATAACCGGCCACTCGTTCTCTCCTCGTCATACTCGCAACCTGCTCAACCTGGGAAGAAAAGTGGGGGTGAGCACAAATGGAACCCGTGGTGCTCACCACTATGCACGTAAAGAACAATATATATAATGTAAATAAGGTATGGTCACAGCTTGAACATAAATCAATCAACATGTCACAATCTCTAAATCACAACACACCAATTCACATTACTCATATGTACACACCTATCATTAGACTACTGCTGGTCTATTCCAAGGCACGTCATGTGTCTTACATTGTCACCCATATAGTAGGAGTACATGTCGAAAGCACGCCATGTGTCTTAGTTTGACATGCATATCGAAGGCACGCCATGTGACTTAGTTCGATATGGCCCACCATGAAACTTAGGGAGACTGCCTCACAAGGGCACCGTATTACATCGATGGGGACAACCGTACCGATGGCCGTAACAACTCTCGTCGATAGGCTACATGGTTCACATACATACATTGATCATACCAACTCAACAAAACAAAAACAATTTACGGCATATCAATATAAATAAAACCCACCTGGATAACAGCATGTGATAGCACAATATTCACGTGTAGGTAGAGAGCTCGGCTCATCAGAGACCTATGAATAGTCAAGAGTAATACAATCAACATCTTATCTTGACTTTAGAAGGAAACACAAATTATACTTAGTCGAACATGATTCAACTAAGTTGTTTGTGAAGTTCTGTGGACTTTGTTACACTCGGTTTTAGCAACTAGATTCAGCAAAAACATTTAAGAACATCAGAAATGGACTCAGGACGAAAAACAAGGTTGGTCGAGTCAAAAAGATTCAAATGGTTCGGGAAAAATAAGAAACGACTCGGGACAGCTCGACACGGGGGCAGGCTGGCTTGCTGGCGGGGTCTAGGCACTGCTGGACTCGGTCGGGGCGCTACTGGGTGCAATCAGGCTTATCTAGTGCACTGGGGCGCGGTATCGCGGACGCTAGGGCGCTGGCGGGTGCGCTGGGGCGCGGAGCAAGGCGCTGGGGCGCTGACTGGATGTCGGGTTCATGCGCACACACCGAATGCACGTTGGGCACGCAGGGATGCACGCTGGAGTGCACGCGGGCATGGCACTGGCGCAGACAAGGCACATGCAAGAGAAATAGGGCCAGGGGACAGACAAGGGTTTTACAAACACAACCGAACATTTTGAAATATACTCGGGCATTTTCTATAAAAATTTGTCACATTAAAGAAGGCCAGAAACACATAAATTCACCAAAAATGAGCCCTTAAAAATTAATTTAACATAATGCAAGTGTGAGCGTCCTGGCCGGTTTGGAATAGATCGCCTCTCGTCCTCGTCGGTGGAACGCGGAAACCTGCAAACAACTCTCACACCGGGGGGTTCTCCGGTGAAAAGCCTCCGATGCTTAAGTAAGTACGTGTATGTTTGAGTAGAATAATGAAAATTGTGTGTTAAGGAAGAAAGGCTAACCCCTACTTATATAGGGGTGAGATACCTGACATAAAGGCTGCCCAGATTTAGTGAGCTGGCTGCCCCAGCTGCCCGTCCGTACTCTAACATACCGCGCGCATGTCAGAGGTGGTGTTAGAGGTGGTTATCGCTATCAACCAATGCATTCTCGCCACGTGTCCTCTGCACATGGGAAATTATTCTTCTGAATATTCCTTGAAATTCTGTTAGAGGCTCTTACACGAGCTTGTGACTAGGTCAATTTCCAGAATACCGACAGACCATACAGTGGTCAATCTGTTGAGGTCAACTCGACTACTCGACTGCTCGATTACCACTAGATTGGTTCAGTTTCCTCAAGGTGCAACCCCCTCGATCGGTTCAGCAGACCAGTTTACCCTTGTGGGTATAATATCCTATATCATCTAGTCCCCCCCACTCTGGTCGAGTCTGAATGACTCGATCTAAGAGTGAATTTGTGCTTGTCCTTCTTCTGGGTGATATTGCCTTAGATATCGACCATCAGGTGAGTTTCCCGCTATTTTCTCAATTATTTTCCTTTAAACCGCCAGGAATAAAGTTTCCTACCACGGGTCCTCTCTGTCGCGCCTGCACATCTGCCACATGTCGTACCTTTCGCGTCTGACAGGGGCTTTAATTATTGCACCCCCTCACGTAACGCGCCCCTTTTGAGTCGCGTGCTAATTGAATGCTCTCAACTGTGGGATTCTGCTTTAATCCAACGGTTCCCATCCTCCAACCCTTCAATTCATCCAAGTATAAACTAGTACTTAACGAACTTTTGGACTTTTTTTCTCACCTTTGCATTTTCTGAACTCTCTTGCGCTCTTCGATTTCTTTGCAAAACCCTAGCTTTTGCTCTTGGTGATCTCCTCCATCCTTTCCAGCTCTCCGATATTCTACCCATTACGACGATGAGTAAGTTGTTCTTCATTTGAACTCGTGTTTCCTGTGTTTCGAATATATGTGCTCCTGAATTTTTCGCGTTGGTTGTCTTGAATTTGTTTGTTGAATGTTCTGAATTTGTGCGTTGGATATCTTGATTTTCTTGTTGAGTGTTGTGAATTTTGCTCCTCCCCTCAAAGTTTTTCGAAATTCATGTTCTTCCCTTTCGAAATTTGATACTTGACCACCACGTACCCAGAGTTGCACGTAAATTGAATAAACAGACTGTAATGAAGATTCAAACAATTGCGGAAGCAGTTTTTCACTACAAATTGAATCTTCAGGAGAGCGTCCCACTCTCCCTTCAAATCTCTTTCATTAATGTGAACAACTCATACATCATCCACGGGTTTACAGTATAGAAATGTTGATTCGCACAACTACTTATCTGACCACAGCTCCTTTGTGGATTTTTTAGTTCGAATCCCTCAAACTATAAGAATGAACCTCCGAACGTTCTTTTACAAAATATTCTAAGTATCACTCTTTTTACTCCCAAAGAAAAGAAAAATAACTAAACAAAAGATATCGAAAGCCACCCTCAACTCTGGTCTTGTCCTCCTTTTATCTTCAGCATTCTTTTTGGAAAAATCTTCTCATCCAATGCAAACGCATATAAAGAATGATACTCTCGCGATTCTCCTTTTTCAATTATGGAAGGTGAATTTTCCGATTCTCCTTTTCTTTAGAATATGGAATACGTATCTCCTCCTCAATCCCAAGGTCCTGCCATAATAAAACGTAAATAATTAGTTCTGTGAACTTAATTAAAATTAAGACTTATTCATACCAAAAATAAACTTCCCTTAAATACTTCCGTAAATTTCTGGTCTCTGCGAACATCAGAAGGTTCATCGATTTACTGCCAATCTTTAGTACTTTCACCTTTCAATTTTTCAAAATCACCCTTTCGGAAAAACCCTAGCCGCGAAAGCTTCCTTCTTTTCCCCTTTCTCTTCGTGAGAGCTCCTTTCCTGATATTGTTCCCTCTGCTTTTATTTTTTCAGACTCCGCAACCTCCTGTGAAAACGACAACCATTCTGGTGCTAACTTGAGTTCACCTTCTTCCTCCTCGATCACTGCCTCTTCTGACTCGGTTTAGGAAGTTCCTTATATCCCTGACGTTGTTCCTCTCTCCATTCTACGCCCCGGCGATACCGTTCCTACTTCTATCTATGCTTCTAACTCCGGGGACACTATGGATAACATTCCCCTCCGCCGTCGTCGACCTGCCTTTGGCTAGCAAGATGTGCCAGAGGAGGACGAGCACAATCTTGACACCATCCCTCTCTCCTCTCGATTTACTTCCTTCAAGTCTGCTACCACTACCCCTTCTTCCGCGAAGGTTGACGCACCCAAATCCTCGACCGTTCCTTCTTCTTCTCAAACTGCTCCTCCTGAATCCCCGACCATCCCTTCTTTCTCGGAGCCTGACGCACCTAAATCTTCGACCATTCCCTCTCCTTGTAAGCCTGATGCGCCCAAATCTTCAACCAAAACCTCCTCTAAATCTCCCTCTTCTACCTCTCCCTCAATTGGATGGCTGAAGCGTGATAAGATCGGCCATCCTTCTGGTTGGACGTTCTACTGTCCCTCCTCTTCCGACACCTACATGCATCCCCCTTTCAACTACTACATCTTCTTCACAATCCAGTTTGACCTCGGCATCCATTTTCCTCTAAGCCCTGACTTACTCCAAATCTGCGAATGTTTCGGGCTTCCCTTAAACCAACTTCCTCCTAACGCCATCCACATCATGACCACCTTCACCATCCTAAGCCATGTCCGTCTAGGTCGATTCAACCTAGCTTTTTTCCATTACTGATATGCCCCCTCCAAACAGGCCCGAGGCCTTTACTTGAAAAGTCGCAACAACGCCCATCTTATCTCGAATGTCCCCTCCAACATTCCCAAGTGGGCAGATACTTTTGTTTATGTCGAGCCTGATACCCGTTTCCCTTGGGCGCCTTTTCCTTGGCTCAAGGAACTGCCTCATGAAATCTCAAACCCATCTCCTAATCCACTTTTCGACCAACGGATTCATGTTTGGAATTCCAAGCCCGTTGCGTCGGGAATTCTCCTTAAAGACGACAGCCTTCTCCATTACTGTGGCCTTCTCACCCACAAAAACCTTCTCTCCACCCACCGACAAAGTCTTTGATCTGATTAGGATTAAGGATGATCCAGGTAATTTTCGACCAGTTTGCTCAAGTATCCGTATATTTCGAGCATGAATTGTTAATATTGACTTTAATTTTTCTATTGTCTTCTTGCAGAGGTGCCCAGATTCCAAATTCCTCTGAGGAAGACTCCTTTGAGGAAAAAAGTCCGGCTCGGGATCCACCTCTGGATCGGCTGGGAATTAGGTCGAGGATTCGACCATCTCTTCTCAGCCCCCACCACAGCAACAACAGCAACCACAACAACAGCCATAACAAACACAACAGCAACCACAACAACCACAACAGCAACCACAACCACAACAACAACCACAACAACAACAACAACAACAACAACAACAACAACCACAAACACAAAAACATCAATAGGAACGACAAGCTCCTCCAACTCCTCCTAAGACCATTGCTCGACCACCCCTCGAAAAAGTCGGAACCAAAACTTCGACTACCTCCAAAAACAACACTGGCCAAACTTCCTCTCCCAAGACCAACCATCAAACTGCCAATCCCAAAGTTACCGCTCAACCCAAAACCTCTGCTAAAAACAAATCACCTTCCCCTGACCAATCTTCTTCAAAAAACCCTTCTATTGGATCGACCAAACTCATGGTCGGATCCAGTGGAAAAGATGCCTCTAAGCGCGACGTAGCCCAAGGGAAACACCCCTGCACTAAGCAGTTGGAGGGGCTCAGGAAGCGCGTGCGTACCGGTCAAACTACTGACGCCCTGGCCTCGAGGTCCTCCTCTATGATCACGGCCCTGGTGAATGAGGTGGTTACTTTCCTCGAGGGCACGCTCCTCGAGGGTGCGCTCCACGAGGACGGCCGCAAAAGTTTTGGCGCCACTTTACCCGAGCTTGGCGACCAGCTTGTACAATGGCTTGCCCAGGTACTGCTCGTCCTATACTTGCTCCGATATCTTCTACCGTGTTTTCTTGCTATGTGTGCTGAACTGTTATGTTCCCTTTGATTATAGGGCTTGGTTAAATTTATACCTTTGGTCAAGGATGCCCGAGACAGCTCTGGGAAGTCCATAAAAAAACTCGAGGACGTCATCGGCTCTCTACAGGATAAGAATGCATCCCTCCTGCATCACCAAAATAAGCTCCACGAGATTCAAAAAGAGCAAAAAACCGAGTTCAAAGTAAAGATTAACTCCCTTCATGGAGAGCTCTTTAAAAAAGACAAGGCTCTCGCGGAGAAAGATGCCATTCTCGCAGTGAAGGAGGTGGCAGTGGCGGAGAAGGAGACCACTCTAAAGGAAAAAGAGGTTGCGTTCAAGTAAGAACGGGCCCCTCGAGCTCAGGCGGAGGCTGCTCGGGCACAAGCTGAGGCTGCTCGAGCCGAGTTGGAGGCTACCCTGGCTAAAGAGAGGGCTGTCCACGCCCATGAACGCAAGCTCTACGCTGATGCCGCTGCTCTTCGAGCCCGTCAAATGATGTGGGCTACTACAACAGGGCAGCTCTTTCTCCGGGAGTATCGCACACAAGTGATGGCTAACTTTATGCAGTCACCACAATTTTTTAAGGAGGTTCAAGACTTTGGGGTAGACTGTTTTCAGTTTGCCCTGCAGAAGGCAGGCGAGCTGATCGCCGAGGATGATTTTGAGTAGCTCGACCTAGTGGTTATTTGGAATGCCTTTCCCAAGGTGCCCTCTAGCTTCCATGGAGATCCTAACATACCACTCAAGCACGAGTGGTGGTTGGGGCTGCTCGAGAGAACCTTGGCTCGGTCCGAGACTCTAAAGAAGACTTATGCTCTGCCCGATGGCATGACCCCACCAACTCCCATGTTGGTCGCACTGGATGAATCTATCCGACAACGTCCACTCAGTGAGGCCTGTGATTCAACTTCTGGGACCAGTCCTTCACTCGAGCCGCACGCCTCCTCCAGCAATGCTGATTCCGCTGCTCCTCCTCGGTAGATTAGTTTTGTATTTTATAATTGTGATGAACATTGTATTTTGATGGATTTTTGTAATTTCTCGTAATGAAAATATTTTGCTCGATCCATTTCTTGTATAACTGCTTTGTATTTCCATATTTCTCCATCTTTTTTATAATACAATTTGGTAGTTTTGCATAACTCCTCAACTGGGTGGTCGAAACAAACCTTAACATATAATCAACACCTTTTCTAGTTTCAGAAGTTGAACCGCAATTTTAGCAGAATTTGTACGCCTAACCTTTAACACATGCCCACTATTCGGGACAGTCGATGCATGCGACCATCTAGCCTCATGGCCTTAAACATGATGGGTTTTGATTTTGAACACATGCCCACCTTCAAAGGTGGTCGATGCATGCGACCATCCAGCCTCATGGCCTTAAACATGATGGGTTTTGATTTGGTCGATGCATGCGACCATCCAGCCTCATGACCTTAAACATGATGGGTTTTGATTTTGAACACATACCCACCTTCAGAGGTGGTCGATGCATGCGACCATCCAGCCTGATGGCCTTAAACATGACGAGTTTTGATTTTGAATGCATGCCCACCTTCAGAGGTAGTCTATGCATGCGACCATCCAGCCTCATGACCTTAAACATGATGGGTCTTGATTTTGAACACATGCCCACCTTCAGAGGTGGTCGATGCATGCGACCGTCCAGCCTCATGGCCTTAAACATGATGGGTTTTGATTTTGAACACATGCCCACCTTCAGAGGTGGTCGATGCGTGTGACCATCCAGCCTCATGGCCTTAAACATGATGGGTTTTAATTTTAAACACATGCCCACCTTCAGAGGATGTCGATGGGGGAAAACTTCGGAGGTAATAGAATGAGCTGAAGGTGCTCCAAGCCATCCGTGCTATGCACCTGGCCCTGGGGGGAAGACGGACCAGACTCGATAGTGGAGGATGTGGGGGAAGAGGAAGGAAGGGTCAGAAGGGGTCGAGCTGGTGGGAGAGGGAGAGGCTCAGGCTCAGACAATGAGGTAGGGTGGGGGTAGGGCTCTAAGATCTGACTGGGAGCTGAGGGGGAAGGACGAGCCTCAATATACAGTAGGCTGAGAGAAGGCTCTATCTCATCGGCTAGAAGGTCATCGTCATCAAAAGAGGAGCTGGTCGAAGCTCGTAAGTGATCGGAGGAAGTGTGAATCTCCTCCTCCATCTCTGTGTCTAGCACAGAGAAGCGAGAGTGAGTAGCCATAGAGGCAGTCTAGAGAGACTGATAGGAGAATAGGCCTGTGGCTTTGGCCTTAGGCCCATTCAGGATAGCCTCCTTGGTCCAGGTGGCCTCAGAGGTGACCTTTCTCTTGCCCTTTTGTCCCTTCGGGTCAGGACTGTATGTAGGGGCCTAGCCCTTCTCCTTAGGGCTCCCAGGGGTGGCAATAGGGATCTGCCTTGCTACACGGCGACGGGGAGGCAAAGTAGGTCGCGGCTTGTCGCCCTTGGTGTAACATTCTGCAGCCCCATGTCCTACATGACTGCATAGGGTGCAGAACGGGGGAACTCTCTCATAGACCACTTTCTGGATAGTGTTCTTGCCCGCTTGGTCAAGCTCAATCTCCTTGATGAGCTCGTCCCTGAGGTCAATCTCTACGCACACCCGTACGACAGATAACCTCAAGCGGTTTGCCGTAGCAGCATCAGTCTTAATGGGGTTGCCAATGCAGTTGGCAATCGAAAAGAGGGCAGAAGGGTCGAAAAGATATGGTAGAAGGCCCGAAAGGTAGCACCACACCGGGACAATGGGAGATTCCTCAACAAAAAAGAAATCTAGGGTGTATTTAAACACCCGACCAGAACATCCAAAGATATTAAGATGCATCGTAATCCAAACCGAATTGTAGTCCTCTTTCAACTCAAAAAAAAGTAAATATGATTATAGTTAAGAAACCTAGGGGACACTCTACCCTTGAAACTCAATTTGACCAGACCGACAGACAAATCTCGGAGGGAGGGGACAAGCAAAAAATGGGTCTGGAGACCTTTAGTTTTCCAAGTGAGAAAGTTGCAAAAAGAGAGAAAAAAAAAATTAAAAAGAAAAATTTTGCAAATGAAGAATTCTTTCCAAAATACAAATGACTAAATGGATAGATACTCTAAGTCAAAACACTCATTAAAACACACATTAAATGAGCACATTCGCGAGCTGTTGATGGATTCACAAAGCGGATGGCATCACTAGCGAGTTGAGGGTGTGTTCGTTGGGCGCGGATGAGATTATGAGGGACTGGCGAGCTATAAGGCAGTCTGCTGATCGCGAGTATCGTTATGCACGCTGTGTGTGTGCGCTTTCATGAGAATGAAGGTAGAAGGCTGAGGAACGCGCATAGTCAAGCATATCATGAACGGAAGAGAGTGGCTCGTGCGATAGCCGAGGCATTCAGTAGTGAGTGCGAGACAGAACCTGAACCAATGGTTTCGATTTTAATTACTGTTCAAAATTTGAACCAACATTTCAGTTTTATTACTAAGCATGAACCTGAACTGACTTAGGTAAAATCTCGAGCTAGTTCTAGACCCGCGATCAATGTTTTGACCAGACTGGTTCCACGTCTAGTTGTAAGGGGATAAATCATGTCTAAAAGTATTAATACGTTCACAATCTTATAAATGCATAGTTATTTTCTTAGTGGCTCTTGCGATTTTAGTAAATAGATTGATAAGTTATCCCCAAAATATAAGTGTAGAATGTCTCGATCACGTGTCGACTTCTGGTGATAAAATTTGTGGCTTTTTTCAGTAGCAAAAATCCCAATTCATGTGGTGATAAAAGCCGCACACAGGGAATGGATAGAATTCTCATTTGTCAAGTATTGACTTGCTCATACCTCTCTGTTGGCTCAATCCTTTAGCTTGTTGATGTTTGTTCTCTCGTTTGTTAGTTAGCTTTTTTCTTCTTCTTAGAAGATGGCCCTCTAGCTAGGCAGTTGATGCAGTGGTTGGATGTACCTTCTTCTTTTGTTTAGTTCAGGCTTCTATTAGACTTAGTTTGTGCTTGAGCTCAAGGTCGCTTGTATGCATGCCCTCCCACTCTTTTTCTAGGCTTTTATTGGTGTGTTTGCTGTATTCGAACTTTGTTCCTCTTTGAGTTATATAATTCTTCTATCGTTAAAAAAAATATCGTTATTTTTATGAGAATAAAAATTGTTATGTCCATTTGATTGAATTATCTTTGTAACTGCTATTTACCATACTTAATTATTTCAGTTATGATATTATGGGACAATTAAGGAAAATTGTGAATTCTATACTAATATAAAAAGGTTGTCAGAAAAATACTTTAATAGAAACTTTGACTTTTTTTAATTATAGTTTGACTTACTAATCTAGGTAATTTTTTAAAAACCAGGTAATAATGTGGAATCTATTTGTAATTATTTTTTCAGTACATTTTTATCACTTTCGTATCCATTTACTAGGAGACTAATCGCCGTGCACCGCACGACGAGGCCCATGCTTTAGTTTTATAATAATACGAAAGATTATGTTTCAATTGTGGAAAAAATAAAATTAATGGGATCAATATTGATACATCTCTATAGTAATGAGATTGATTTTGATCTTCAATTTGTCATGTCATCCGCCACGTAGGAGTTAAATGGACGGACTGTATTATTACTAAGACACGTCGGCATGATGTGTCTTTTTAGGGGCAGTTTTTAAGTTTCGATAATAATTGTCCTACTTGTGATTATTTTTTAAATACGGAACTAGTTTGAGAAACTTGATTCCATTAGGGAGTAACAGTGAAACACTTCTATACTTATGAGACTGATTTGATAAATATACAAATGAGTCGAGTTGGACATTTACAAATTAAATGGTGTAATGTCAGGCGACATTATGATTCAAATAACAGTCCATATTAGTCGCTAATAAATTATTTGGACGTATTATCCCCCCTATATATAATTCTCGAATATGTTGGGCCTAAGTGGCAGGCTCGCATGCTTCCGGATCCTAGGTGTCAAAATTTCATGCTTCATTATTTGGCTTGGATTGATTTTAATATAATTGCAATCCAAAAATAATTAGGTCTGGATTACCATAAATATGTTTATTTATTTATGATTATATTAAATGTATGAATTGTATTTTATAATCATTTCTTATTATAACCAATGAATTGTGAATATATTTTAAAAGTTGGTAACTTTTGTATGTCTTATCGATTTTGCATATATAATATATCAAATTAATCAAATTTTGATGAGTTTCGATTTGACATCTATATTTTTTATATAAAATAAATAAATTATATTTATCTTTATAATAATACTAAAGTTATTTATTAAAGTATTTGGAAAAATAAAATTATTTCTCAATTAATATATTTATGTTTAATGTAGTTATATGTTATAAGTTAGAAATTATTATAATATAACACAAGTAAGTCGCACAAGAAACAAACATCATGCTAAAATATATAAAAAAATATATTTTTTTATAAAAAATATATAACTTTTCAACCACTTTTTCTCATTAGTTTTAAATTTTAAGAAAAAAAATATAGCAAGCACCCGTGTAATACACGAGTGTTAGTACTAGTTCTAATATATTTGTTGGCCCAAAAAACACGTGGAATTTGATAATGCAAGTTACTTGCAGAAACCTACTGTAGAATCTTTATCCAAAGATTCGATCCTAATAAATTTAGAAATACATGAGCATCGGTGTATTAGCAAAATCTACTTGATGACCACTCAAAACAAAATATATTATATATACATAATACATAATACATGGTAAGTGGTAACAACGACCCACATAATCAAGCACGCAATATTGCAATGAACTGGAGTCGAGGAAAGCCCCTTGGGAAAGGCGGTTTTGGCACCGTCTCCATTGCCAAAGCCCAGCATACTCCCGACGGCCTGCATGCCAATCTACCACCACTCATCACCGTAAAATATGCTCCGTTTTTAGATGTTGGGCTCAGATACGTAATGCGGAAGATGTAAATTAAAATATCAAGGTAAAATGGTGAACAATAATCCCAATCCCAGCAACTCAAGAATGACAAAAGAAAAATCTCTTGCAATAAAACAGAAATAATTATTTTCTGATGTGGAAGATCAGATTAAACTGCAAGTACAGAGCATACTAAGAATATCCCAAATAAATAAAATATGCAAGAAATAAGAAACCAAGATTTAACGTGGAAAAAACCTCCAAAATAAAGGAAAAAACCACGGGACAACCTCCGAACAACTCCACTATATCTTCAAGATAATTACAATATATTTTCACACTTCCCTACACTAGAAATGTAAAATATAGTGACCCAGTGAGACCCAACTCCTAAACAAGGAATAATAGAGTTGATACCCAATCCGGTGTAATTTTCCCACACTCACAGGATTTACTCAAACACTAAATTTTTATCTCACTGAAAAATAACACTCCAGAAACTGAATGTTGTTTCTGCTCCTTATTTTTTCTTCTCGCTCTTTTTCTTTCTTCCTTGGTATGTTCTTTAGCAATTGATCGGTTGCTATTTATAGATGAGAAAGATGCTTAAAATTTTGTAAAGCTGGTAGCCTATGCATAAACAATTGTGGTGGTTAGAATCTGATTCCTTTTCATTTGTTTTGTTGTGGTTGGACATGACAATTCTCCCCCTCCAGCCAAAGGATAATATTCTACAAATCTCACATGTATTCTATGCCGGTCAACTCGGCACAAAGCTGAAGCTTTCCCCCTGTTACTGTTAGAGTAGTATACCCGGCGTTCCAATTTGATTGGAAGTATTATACTTGTAAATACAATCTATTGGAATTATATTAATTAAAAGGCATTACTTTATCTTAAGAGTAAGCATTTATCATATAATTGCACTTAAGATAAAATCCCTAGATCACATATGGTTATAAGGTATGGTTGCGCATAGAGATGGTAATCATGGAACATACCTTGAAAGCCGTGATTTTAAATACAGTTCCAAGTCGTTGGATGTTTCGAGATAGGGATATCGAATAATCCAGAAAAGACTTGCACATAGTATGTATGCTTATCGGATAAGAATGTTGCATTCCATCAACATTAGCGTATGACGCAAGTACATATATGTGGGTGCTTGTTAGAGAACAAGTTCACTGAACATGACCGTATGAAAATACTTAATGAAAGAATTGTCTTGTCGAATAAGTATTTTCATGTTACAATAGTACATGATTGATCCTTAGACTTGAGGCACAATGGTAACTTTGTGCATATTACATTTTACTTTGATTTATCCTTTTGGTTGCTAGCACAATCGTATAAAGGGATATTTTGGGTATTATGTTAATATGTATGGAAGTTTGTTAGTGGCCAACAAAGGATTCGACACTTATGAAGATAAGTGAATTTCCTATGTGTTTCATAGTTAGTAATTCAAAGTCCTTGGCCAAGGCGGGATGAATAGAGATTCATAATCGAATTACTAAACTTGAAATTGAATCATAGTTATTAAATCAATTTGGGTTTTGACAAAATCATACCCAAAGATTTAATCGGGAAATTAGATGTCGAAAGGATTTTACATGTATGTAATTGTAATCGAAATAGGTTTACTCGCTATTCACTTAATACCAGATTCATGCTACTTGCTAGGTGTTCCCATGATATGTGGGTTCATGAATTAAAGGGTTAATTCATGAATAAGAGTTAATAAAGATTAACTCAAATTACAAAGAGTTGTAAACCCACTACTAGTATTAATTGTGAACCTAAAAGGTCACACCAATTTTTGAATGAAGGTAAAATTCAAATAGTAATTCTAAAGAGTTAGAATTAATTGACTAATCTAATTTGATTAGATGTCAATTTATGGAATATATTAAATTAATCAATTGGATTGATTAATTGAATTTTTGGATATTAATTTAGTAATTAATGGAATTACTAATTAATATCCAAATAATAATATGATTATTAAATAAGGAAATTTGAAGAAATGATTAAAATAATAAAGTCTTGAAAAATGATTTCAAGATTTATAATTTTAATGTTTTATTATTTTATCTTTAATATGATTAAAGATTAAAAATAATTGTAAATATAATAAATGGTGGTTATGAGAGGTTAGGGGACCACTCTACATTGTTTATTATATAAAAGTCAATAGTTAGTAAATCATATTTAAATAAAATCTGATTTTATTTAAATATTACTAATTATTGATTATTTTATACTAAAAAGTTTAGTATAAATATGTGTAAAGAGTTTACAAAATTTTGCTAAGTCATTTTACATAATTTCTTCCACAATAGAGAGAAAAATCAAAGAGTTGATTGTAATTTCAAAAATAGTTCTTGAAATAATTTCCTTATAAATATATATATTCTATACTATTGAAAACCGAGACGTTTCTACTAGCGAATAAGCTGTCGTCGGAACCGGACTTCAAAAGGTGGATACGTTTAGAGGGAAGACACGTGGATTCCTAAGCGAGTAACCACAATCAAGAAGTGAAGTTACCAATCCGGGAATCGATTCCCTCATCCATCATCAGTTTCGAAGGAGTTCGAGAAATTTAGGTAAATATTGTATTTACTATCAAACAAATCAAAATTTGTATTATTACATGTTTTTAAAGATGACGATCTGTCAATTCGCCATATGTATGTACGAGTTATGTATTTAATTGTTAAATACATGTTTTAAAATTTTAAATTCCGCTGCGTATAGCTCGTACGTTACAGGCGAACCCAACAGTGGTATCAGAGACACGGTTATCATCTTTAAAAACAGATTTTGATTTGTTAATGTTTATATGATAAACAAGATAATTATAATGTTTATATGATAAACAAGATAATTATAATGTTTATGAGATAAACAAGATAATTAAATGTTTATGTGATAAACATATTAATTATTAAAATAAAAAAAAAATAAAAAAAATTTAAGGTGCCCAGACCTGACACGGGCTGTGACACGGGCAGCCAGCCCGTGTCAGGTGACACGGGCTGTGACACGGGCTGGCTGCCCGTGTCAGAGGCCATGTCAGGTGGAGTTGAAAATTTGATTTTCAATGTTGCTCTCGGCATTTTGACACGACCTCTGACACGGGCATAGAGGCCGTGTCAGAGGCCGTGTCAGAGGAGAAAAATGAGCCTTTTATGTTTTTAATTCATGTGATGAATGGTTTAACATAGGGATGATCATGAGCCTTTTATTCAACATGATTGAATGCTGCATTTTTCAATATGATTGAATGTTTGAATGGTTTAATTCAATATGGATGAATGATTGCATTATGTTTAATGAGATTGAATGTTGTACTTTTATTCAATATGATTAAATTATTGTAATTTATCGAGACCTGCGAGTCTCTTTAGTTATGATTTGTAAAATTTTAATTTTTTGTATCGATAGAGATTAGATCTAGGTTGGAGAACCGTTCGATGCAAAAGGCCCATACTCGTATGGGTAATTTTACAAGTTATAAAGACTCGAAGGCCTGTGCTTGTACGGTTAGATAAAATGAAGATGTAATAGAAGTAGTTCTATTTATTCGTTTTATCACGTACATAGGCATAGACCCATTTTGTCTCGAATGGGTCGTATAGGCAAGGACATGATCATCCCACCACCGTATGCATGCATTAGATGTATGTTAGGTTTATTTATGTTTTCGATTCATGCGATGGATGAAATGGTAAATAAACATAAAGATAGTAAACGATGAGATCACGAAACCCTAAAGAATTAATAAGATTAATTCATATCATATCAATAATGGATAAAAATAAGCTGGGACTTATTAATCCAGGCCTTCCATAAAAAAGTAGACGACATGAGATGCTACGATGCTCTATCACCGACCATGAGTCGTGGGGTGGTTTTGTGTCGAAAGCTGTGATCCCTACTGCGTATATAGATACTTGTGAGACGGATTCCTCTTTGTGTTGACCATGAGTCGTGGGACACCCTGGTGGGCCGTTATCATGAAAGTTTTGATGGGTTTGATTTGACACCGAGTAATAT
>CACSLK010027801.1:845870-893753 GCA_902706635.1 Striga hermonthica
TTTACAAAATTTTGCTAAGTCATTTTACATAATTTCTTCCACAATAGAGAGAAAAAATCAAAGAGTTGATTGTAATTTCAAGAATAGTTCTTGAAATAATTTCCTTATAAATATATATATTCTATACTATTGAAAACCGAGACATTTCTACTAGCGAAGAAGCTGTCATCGGAACCGGACTACAAAAGGTGGATACGTTTAGAGGGAAGACACGTTGATTCCTAAGCGAGTAACCACAATCAAGAAGTGAAGTTACCAATCCGGGAATCGATTCCCTCATCCATCATCAGTTTCGAAGGAGTTCGAGAAATTTAGGTAAATATTGTATTTACTATCAAACAAATCAAAATTTGTATTATTACATGTTTTTAAAGATGACGATCTGTCAATTCGCCATATGTATGTACGAGTTATGTATTTAATTGTTAAATACATGTTTTAAAAATTTTAAATTCCGCTGCGTATAGCTCGTACGTTACAGGCGAACCCAACAGTTACAATTTTCGTCATCATATCAGCAGGGTTTCCGTCAGTGTGAATCTTTTTCAACTTGAACTATTGTTCTTCCACTGCTTGACGTAGCCAATGATATCTGACATCAATGTGCTTCATGCGAGAGTGATACATTGCATTCTTACTCAATTTCAATGCGCTCTGACTATCGCAATGGATATGGTACCTTTCCTGCTTCATTTCCAATTGTTGAAGAAACCTCTTCAACCAAAGCATTTCTTTTCCTGCTTCTGTCATTGCAATATACTCTGCTTCAGTAGTTGACAAGGCAACAGATTTCTGCAATTTTAGATTGCTAAGATACAGCTCCCCCTGCAAATGTAAACACAAACCCTGAAGTAGATTTTCTAGAGTCCAGGTCACCTGCCATATCCTCATCTGTATAACCTTCAAGAACTGAGTTTCTTTTTCCGAAGCTTAAGGACTTATTTGCACTGCCTTTTAGGTACCTCAAGATCCACTTCACAGCTTCCCAATGATCCTTTCCAGTATTGGAAAGATATCAGCTAACAATTCCAATCGAATGAGCGATATCTGGTCTAGTACAGGCCATGGCATACATCTAACTCCCGGCTGCTGAGGAGTATGGAACACTCGCCATAGCTTCTTTTTCTTCTTGACTCATAATACAACTTCGTTTGCTGAGCTTGAAGTGATTGGCCAATGGTGTATTGACCGACTTAGCCGATTTCATGTTGAATCTCTCCAGAATCCGATTCACATATTGTTCTTGCGATTACCATAATCTCTTGGATTTTCAGTTTCGCATGATCTGCATGCCTAAAATTTGTTTCGCAGGGCCCAGATCCTTCATATCAAAGGACTTTGCTAATTCCTTCTTCAAATCACCAATCAACTTCATATCTTGTCCCACTATCAACATATCATCTACATATAACAAGAGGATAATGATTTTATCACCTGGAAATTTCTTAACAAACACACAATGATTTGCATCAGTCTTGGTATATCTATGGCTCGCCATAAACGAGTCAAATTTCTTATACCACTGTCTAGGAGCTTGTTTCAGTCCATACAAGCTGTCCTTCAATCTGCAAACCATGTGCTCCTTTCCAGTCTTCTCAATCCTTCTGGTTGCTCTTTGTAGATTTCTTCATCTAGGTCTCCATGAAGAAATGCAGTCTTCACATCTAGTTGTTCAAGCTACAGATCCAAGCTAGCCACCAATCCAAGTACTACTCGAATAGAACTCATCTTTACAACTGGTGAAAATATCTCATCAAAATCTATTCCTCTCTGTTGTCCAAATCCTTTCACGACTAAGCGAGCCTTGTATTTCAACAACTTTCACCATCTTTCTTAAGCTTGAACACCCATTTATTTTTCAAAGCTTTTCTGCCTTCCGGAAGCTTCACAAGCTCATAAGTTTTATTTTTCATCAGTAAATCCATTTCTTCTTGCATAGCTTTCATCCACAGGGATTTATCCTTATGAGTCTGTACTTCTTCAAAGCTTTCTGGCTCCCCTTCTTCAGTAATGGTAATATACATGGAACTAGAGTATCTCGTAGACGGTTGAATAGCTCGATTTGATCTCCTGAGCTGAGGCGGAGCTTCAAGATCATCCTGCTTGACACCTTCACCATCACCATCTTCTATTGTTGGCTCATCATCAACCCTGAGTTCTCCATCATACTCTCCCCCTGCTGTGGCATCTCCAGGAGGTTTGACAGATGAAAGATCCACCTTACCATTTGGTTCTCTGATTTCTGGTGAAGCAGAATCAGACATAGTTTCTTGCTCATGGAACACTACATCTCTGCTTCTGATAATTTTTTGATTTTCTAGATCCCATAACCTGTAGCCAAATTCCTAATCTCCATAGCCAGAAATGTACAAGGAATGGCTTTATCATCAAGTTTTCGTCTCTGTTCCTTGCTTACGTGAGCAAAAGCTTTGCATCAAAACACCTTTAAATGAGAGTATTTAACATCATATTCGGACCATACTCTGTAAGGATATCAAAGCCCAAAGGAACAGATGGAGATCGGTTGATCAAGTAGCACGCCGTTAGAACAGCTTCACCCCAGAATGGCTTAGGTAGCTTAGCCATTCTCAACATACACCTCACTTTTTCCATAATGGTTCTATTGATTCTTTCAGCCACACTATTATGTTGTGTGTAACGCCCCGTCTTTTATTAGTAAAGGGAAGATACTAGTTTTCGAGTATAAGCTAGCCTTTATTAATAAATGCTCGATATTAGTTCCGAGCCTTAGTTATTCAGCTAGTTAAATTCTAAGTTCGACGTTAAGTCGAAAATATCTTCAGTTGATTTTATTTATTAACCGAGTTAAAGTCTAGTAATTAATCTCGGTCCGTTTATTTAATAAATGGAGATTAGTAAGTTCGAGATTAATTATTCCAGTGTTGACATATTAATCGATATCGAGATTATTCGATAAATTGTCAAAGATAAGTTTTGAGCCTAGTTAGTAAGTTATTCAAATATAAGTTCGAGTTTAAGTCAATAGTCGATTTGGTTTAATTAATATTGAGTAACCGAATCGGTTTCGATAATTAATTCCGATACGTTTATTTTTATAAATGGATATTATAAATCGGGATTATGTATTTTAAGTCGACGTATTATTTGAAGTCGAGATATTCAGAAAAATTGCCAAAGTCGAGCCGAAACCGGAACAGAGTAAGTCTGGCTCGAGTATACTGTGTTTACCCCAAATGCACCTAGTCCAAATCTATTTTTTTAATCCCAATTGCCGAGACCAAAGTATTATAGCCAAGGTTCAAATGTGTTTTTTTTGTAAGCCATTTAGTTATTCAAATTTCTAACATGATTATGTGTTGGGAGATGGTGACATGTGTTAGAATTACTTATCTACACCTAAGTGACACATGTTATTAGGAAAATTAAAGAGAAATCTTGGTGTGGGGACGTGTTATTAGGAGTGTTGATGGACTGATCCAACCAACGGTTAAAATAAAGTTTAATGTAAGTAGGATAAGGAAAATGGAAAGGAAATAAGATTAATTACGGTTTTATTGAATAATTGTGCGGTCGGCCTCTCGTACGAGGTCGGCACTCTTGTAACAGTTGGAATTATTGTAAGGACTTATTACAGGCTTTTAGAGAGTGAAAGTAGAGAGAAGGATGTTAGTTGATGTTCAACAACCCAAAAGAAATGAAGTGAGCTGCTATTTATAATGTTCTTAAATGTGGCATTGTTCAACCGTCTTGTCGCACAGTAATCCTGCAGAGCAGTTCGACGTCTCCCTGACAGTTATTTAATGCGATTTGAGGTTTCTTCAATCATTACCCGCCATACATTAAATGCTAGCATGGGGGAGGCATTTAACGCTGTCAGACTTTTGGGTTAGGTCCGTTCGTAGGGTGGTAGGCCATGACGGACCGTCCCATCATCCAATGATAACCCCCCAAGTGGGGGTATTTTAATACTATCGAACCCCGCACTTGCCTTTGAAATTTGTTCCCCTTGGTGGTCCTGATCACTTAGTTCTTTGGCCCAGCTCGGCGCTTCTTGCTACTTCGCGACTCGGCCCCGGCCCAGAGTCCGGCCTATCCGGTTTTCCTGACCGATCTGATAATTTCTGGCTAGGCCGATCCGAATATCAACATACTAGCCCCCGAGCTCGGAGGTGAGGCCCACGGCATCTCCTCTGAGGTCATCATTCAGACAACCCGAATCTACCCCATCCTCAGCTTTCTATAGTTGTTTGGTAAGGTCGGCACTATCGCCATACTTGGGTGGATATTTTGCAAATTCCCGATCGGCATTAAATGACGTCAGCCGAAGAGACGTGCATTTAATGCGGCCTGACGATTACTTTTCTGTCGGCTACGAAAAGGCGTGCAACCTTTATCGTGGCCTACATGGCGCACACGTGTCGACGTCTCCTCAACTGTCCGGAAGATCGTGCGCGTCCGCTCACAACAGTTACATCCCTTCAAATTTTTGAAATTCAAATCCCCCACACGTGTCAGTACTTGATTGGATCCCTATTCTTATAAATTGAAGTCCTCCGCCAGTTTTTCTCTTCTTCTTCCATTTTCGTGACTTTAGTCTCTCTGTTTCCTTGAGCGAGAAGATTTCTCACAGTTTCTCGGCGAACTTCCTCGTCCCTTCACGGTAATTTATCTCCCTTTCTGCACGGTCTTTTTGTTTTCTCCGTTCATTCTCCAATTATGTCTTCTCCTCCTGAGCCCGGATCCGATGCTGGTGCGCCTGGCGGAAACACTAGTTCTTCCGACGATCTATCACTGCCGTCGAAGAGCAAACTTGTACTTTACTCTCCGACGTCGGCCGAGAGGGTGATTACCGAGGCGGTACCGCTTTCTATGGTTTCCCTGGACCCTTCCGCGACCGATCCAAACCTCGGCGGGAGTGGTGATGTTGGCCCAGATCTTAACCAGACCATTAGAGGTGACAACGATGAGGATGTGAACTTGGACTTCCTCAAATCTAATTCGGACGTCGACTAAGATTTGGTCGATGAGATCCTTCGAGGCGACACAGAAGGCCGTGAGAGGATGCCGATGGGTCGCGGTGATGAGGCTACAGACACCAAGATCGAGGCAGTGACCTCGGTTCCTCCAGGTTTTTACCGCCGCCCTCCTCGGGTTTGGGCGACTTCTAGCGAGTCGATGGCCTGGTTCATGCCTTCGGTGATTGACGATGCCGACTTGGCCCAACTGCGGAGTAAATTCAATTTTGGCCCCGACGTTCGCTTTTTTGCTCCATATCCCGGCGAGCGTATTCACTGTCCGCCGCCGAGCTGCATCGGGGTCTATCGTGATAGCATCCGCCTCGGACTCTGATTTCCCCTGGCCGGTGCCCTGAGCGACATTCTTTGCGAGTTTGAGGCCGGCATCAGTTTGTTGTTACCGACAGTGTTTGCTCGGCTCCTCTCTCTAATCGTCATGTTCTGTCGCGAGGGGTGGCCCGATCCGACCGGTGCCGAGGTGAGGGCTTTGTTCGACCTCAAGAGATCCGGCGACACCGGCAATTATTAATTTTTGGTTAACCCTGGGATCGACAAGACTCTGGTCGACAAGCTTCTGGAGACTCTTCATGACTATATGCCGGGGTGGTTCTGGGTCGGAGGTGATTGGAGAGCTGAGGACGCAGCTCGGCATCCCCTTACTCATTTTATTTCACATAGAAGTAAGAATAGTTACATTTATTTTTTCATTTACTGATACTATTCCCTTGGTGCTAACAGGTCGGTCTTTGTGTTTTCAGTCCACAACCCGATTCCTGCCATCAGCCAGAGTTTGGCAACCCGGGTGACCACTCTTCTTCGGCGTCCAACTACAGATCGGCACTACCGTCCTCTCATCCAGGAGGATAGTCTGCTTGAGCACAACCTGAGCCCGGTGATTCCGAACAAATCTTTTACCCCCGATATGTATCTTCCTTGTTCTGTTCGGTTCTTTACGAATTCGACACCTCTCGTACGAACTTTGACATTAACTTACCATCGACAGTTTATTACCCTTTGCTCCGTCAGAGCGGGTTTAGATCTGTCAAAGAGGCCAACCAGCACCGACGCGAGTACCCAGATCCTTTGAAACCTCGGCTAAGCGAGATGTCGACTCGTATGAGGATTGCCACAGAGAGGGCCAAAAAGGCCCAGGCGTCTGGTTCGGCACCAGCCGAGAACGTGGCGCAGCCCGCCGCCGGCGCGGCGAGGGGAGGCCGGACCAGAGGCTGCGGGGGCCGATCTCAAGGCTAAGGAGCCGAGACGGGACGAAGCGCTGAGGTCGGCCGCGGCGCAGGTTATCCCGGGGTGTCCATCGAACCGTGGGTGACACGGAGCCGGGCTCATGAGGAGGAGCCGGCGTCGCCAAAAATGGGCGCAACTGGTGCTGAGGAGGCCCCTTTCCGTAGTCCCGAGAAGAAAAAGAAGAAAGTAGACGAGGGGGACCCCTCCTTCGCGCCAGATCTAGTTTCTCCTGGGGGGCAGCCCGACCCTTCAATCTACCTACCGGTTGATCCCGA
Source organism: Striga hermonthica (assembly GCA_902706635.1). Lineage (NCBI taxonomy): Eukaryota > Viridiplantae > Streptophyta > Magnoliopsida > Lamiales > Orobanchaceae > Striga > Striga hermonthica. The sequence goes on from CACSLK010027801.1 coordinate 852,385, forward strand.
CATTCGGGAGCATTTCATAAAGGAACTCCCCGACTTTCCTGATGCTTGGTTTATCGATGCCAAGGCCGCCGAGGCGCTGGATATCGCGAATGAGCACGAACTTCTCGAGGCCGCCATGCAAGCGGCTCGACTCCCTATTATTGTCTAGACCCCATCCGCCGAGGCGGAAGTCATAAAGCTATCCACCACCCAGGTCATCCAGCACTCCGCTGCTGCAATCGCTCGTGGGTTGGTCGAACTTGTTCATGCCGCTGCTCGGGCTCGTGAGGCCGACGCCGAGAAGCGTAGAGTGGACACTGAGCTTGTCCTTAGTAAAGCCCGCGCCAGGTCATTGAACGACCAGGTTAAGGGATTCAAGCCACTGGAGCAGGAGCTCATCGTCCTTCGCGGGGAGGCTTTAAAGGCCAAGGAGCGAAAGTTCGAGCTGGAGGAGGCGAAGAAGGGCGTCGAAGAAAAGTTGAAGATAGAAAGGGCTGAGTGGGCCAATGAGAGGACAGCGCTGGAGCAGAAACACGCCCTCGAAATGGCCGCGCTAGACGCGGGGTTCCAGAAGGAGATGACCGCTCTCCGCAACAGGGTCCGTGACCTGGGCGACCTAATGGACGCCCATAAGGAAGAGGCCATGGAGTGAGCCAAGGCCAACATCACTGCTCCCGAGCCGCCGCGACTGACTTATCCTGAGGTCCAGCGCCTCTTTAAGGAGGAGATGATGGCCGATATGGACTCGGGGGTTGCCTATAACCTCTTTTGGCTCTTCCAGCGCCTCGAGAGCGGCCTGCTTACCCTGGAGGACTTCAAGGCCATTATGAATGCCAAGATTGTCAAGTATGGTTTGGAGGCCGAGTTCGAAGGGATGATCTGTGAGGTTGATGAGGAGGAGGCGGAGCTGGTGCGCCATCTTCAGGGCTGGGCAGACGATCTCATCATCGGCCTCAAGGACTTCGGCCCAAACCCGAGTGACTGGCGCCTGTCCAACGGAGAGAGGCTGAGAAGCTAAGAGCCTTTCCCTATCTTTGGCGAGGATGATGAGGGCTTCACCAATTTGGACCCGAGGCTGACAGACGACGACGGAGCCGGCACTTCCGGGGTGAAGGATGAGGGAGATGGTGATCCTGTCATTCTGGCTGAAAACCCGCCAGTTATTGACTTGGAGGTAGCCGACCCGGAGGTTATCGACAAGGATACTTCCGAGGTAGCCGTTGGCGCCGCTCCTTGCCCTGAGCCCGATCCGTGAAGTTGGTTTATGGCCTGTGCGTTGTTTTGGCCGTGTGTGGCCCTTTTGAAAACAATTTATTGTTATGCTTTTTGAATGCTTTCTTTCGTGCCGATTTGGCGATTTTTTACGCTATTGGTCTTTTGCAACTTTATTTTGAATGAATAAACCTTTAGGCCTTGCAATTATTTTGATGGTTGTTTAAGATTTTGAGTTTAACGAAGGTTTCAGGCTCCTTAATTTGGGTCGGCCCTTTGTTAATTATTTGCTTGGCCGAGGCTTGTGGTTGGGCTCGACACTTTCGTTCTGCCGAGCCTCGTGATTGGGTTCGACACTTTTTATTTACTAGTTGCACTACCTGTCCGATTTACTTGTGAAACCGGGCGATGGTTTGGCCTTGTTGAGCTTCGCGTTCGAACTCGTTGTATCCTTTCTTACAATTGGCGATTTTGGCCTTACCGGGCTACTTTGCCGAGCCCGGCTCGTGCCAGCCAGGCCACCGTACTGACCCGACTTGCACTTAATTGTATGGCGCTTTCGGCCTTACCGGACTACCTTGCTGAGCTCGGCTCGTGTCGGCCAAGCCACCATACTGACCCGACCTGCACTTAGTTATATGGCGCTTTCGGCCTTACCGGACTACCTTGTTGAGCCCTCGTGCGGCCAGGCCACCGTACTTACCCGACCTGCACTTAGTTATATGGCGCTTTTGGCCTTACCGGACTACCTTGTTGAGCCCGGCTCATGCCGGCCAGGCCACCGTACTGACCTGACCTGCACTTAGTTATATGACGCTTTCGGCCTTACCAGACTACATTGTTGAGCCCGGCTCGTGCCGGCCAGGCCACCGTACTGACCCGACCTGCACTTAGTTTTTTATGTTGATTACGCCGCTTCGACTCAATCTAAGCTTAAGCTGTTAGGGATGAAATAAAATTACATGCTCTCCGGCGGGTTCATTAATTTTCTTTACAATAGAGTAGTTACAAAAGATTTCCCTAGACCTATTGATAGAACTTCTTCAAGAATGTCGAATTCCACGGGTATTGGTGGGGGGTGTCGTCCAGGTGTTCGAGACGGTAGGCCCCATGTGGGAGGACTTCGCTGATTTTGTAAGGTCCTTCCCATTTCGGTTTGAGGGGTCCAGGATCGAGCCCCGTCACCCTTTTGAGTACCAGATCGCCGACCTGGTAAGAGTGTGGTTTGACGTGGGAGTTGATATATCTCTCACTCTGCCTCTTGTACGCCGCATTTTTGAGCTTGTCTTGAGTCCGGTGCTCGTCTATCAAGTCCAGATTTGCCCTTAATGATTCAGAATTGGGTTATTCCTCGAAGTTGGATACTTGAAATGTTGGGGCGCCGAGCTCGATAGGTATCATTGCCTCGGACCCGTATGCTAGGGAGAACGGTGTTTCTCCCGTGGAAGACCGAGTTGTAGTGCGGTAGGCCAAAAGCACGCCTGGGAGTTCTTCTGGCCAGGTTCCCTTTGCAGCTTCAAGTCGGACCTTGAGGCCAAGTTTGATTATTTTGTTCACGGCTACGACCTGACCGTTTGACTGAGGATGGTAAGGTGTCGAGAAGAAATGTTTGATGTTATGTTCCTCACAAAATGTTTCTAATTTTCTCCATTCGAATTGTTTGCCGTTGTCGGTGATTATCGAGTTCGGGACCCCGAACCGGCATATGATGGATTTCCATAGAAAGTCAATCATCTTCTGCTCGGTGATGGTAGCGAGGGGCTCGGCCTCTTCCCATTTTGTGAAGTAGGTAACGGCGACAACGGCGTATTTTACTCCTCCCTTTCCCATGGGTAGGGGGCCGATCAGGTCGACACCCCACTTAGCGAACGACCACGAGCTGAAAATCGACTTCAGGGGCTGAGGTGGCTGGATGATGTTGGGCGCAAAGGTTTGGCATTTTTCACATCTTGGGGCCAGATCCAGGGCGTCCTTCTTCAGGCTCGGCCAGTAATAACCCTGTCTGAGGGCCTTATGGGCGAGGGCAAATCCCCCAGAGTGGTTCCCGCACATGCCTTCGTGGATTTTCTTAAGCACGTACTCGGCGCTTTTCTCGTCTATGCATTTGAGCAGGGGTGCCGAGTACCCCCGTTTAAACAATTCACCGGCCACGATCGTAAATCGAGCTGCCCGAGTGCGGAGCTGCCTGGCCTATTTTGGGTCAGACGGAAAGGCACCGATTGTGAGGTACGACCGGATCGGGACCATCCCGTCCGGGTCCTGATCTCCTGTGCTCTGTCCGACATTTAGCACAGAAGTGCCGAGCACCGACGGCTGCTCCTTGTGTGCCACTTGGACGTAATCGAAACATTCCACACCGGCATTTGAAGCGAGGCGGGCCAAGGCGTCGGCCTGCACGTTCTCTGTCTGGGGGATGTGTTCTATTCGGGTCCAGAGTTTGGCCAGCTTTTTCTTCACCAACCCCAGGTAGGGGACCAGTCTCAGCTCTTTGACTTCGAACTCTCCGGAGATTTGTTTGACCATCAACATGGAATCGGAATATATGATGAGGTCGGTTAAGCTCATGGCTTCGGCCAAGGCGAGCCCGGATAGCAATGACTCGTACTCGGTTTTGTTGTTGGTTGCCGGGAAGAGGTATTGGATTGAGTGACATAAGAGTTTTTTCTGGGGATCTACGAGGACGACTCCTCCACCTGCTCGTCCAGCAGTGGAGGATCCATCCACGTACATCACCCATGGCTCCTCACCTTTTGCTTCTTCGATTCCCGGCGTGAACTCCACTATGAAGTCCGAGAGTACTTGCCCCTTTATTGTTGTTCGGGGTCGGTAATGTATGTCATACTGCCCCAGCTCCACCGCCCACTTCACCATTCGGCCAGATGTGTCTGGTCGGTGCAGGATCTGCCTGATGGGGTAGGAGATGAGGACAGTGACGGAGTATTCCAGGAAGTATGGCCTTAGTTTTCGAGTGGCCGTTACTAAGGCGAAGGCGAGTTTTTCCATGGGCGCATAACGCAGCTCGGCAGTCGTGGAGTGCTTTGCTCACGTAGTAGACCGGGAATTGGCATGAGTCTTCTTCCCGGATTAGGGCAGCACTGACGGCCACCTCAGATATTCCCAGGTAAAGATAGAGCATCTCCCCCGGGCGGGGCTTTTGCATTGTTGGAGCCCGACTGAGGGTCTCCTTGATGGGGTCGAGCGCCTTTTGGCAATCAGGCGTCCATTCGAACTTGTGGTTTTTCTTGATCGCATCAAAGAAAGGTTTGCACCGATCCGTTGATTTTGAAATGAAACGGCTCAACGCGGCGAGTTTGTCGGTCAGACTCTGGACTCCCTTGATTGAAGCTGGTGGTCGGAGGTCGTGTACCGCCTGGATCTTTTCGGGATTTGCGTCGATGCCGCGCTGGCTGATGATATAGCCAAGGAACTTTCCCGACCCAACACCGAATGTACATTTTTTGGGGTTCAATTTCATCGAGTAATCACGTAAAATAGAAAGCATTTTATTAAGATCGTTAACGTGATCAGACGCGTACACGGATTTAACTAACATATCGTCTACATAGACTTCTATACTCACACCTATCAATCTAGCAAACATCTTGTTGACCAAGCGTTGGTAGGTGGCCCAGGCATTTTTCAATCCAAACGGCATCATCATGTAACCATAGAGTCCGCGCGCCGAGTAGAAAGAGGTATGTTCCTCGTCGTCAGGGTGCATGGGGATTTGGTTGTATCCTGAGTACGCGTCCATGAAAGTCATTAACTCGTGTTCCGAAGTGGCGTCAACCATATAGTCAATGTGGGGTAGGGGGTAGCTGTCTTTGGGACACGCTTTGTTTAGGTCGAAAAAGTCAATGCATAAGCGCCACGCCCCACTGCTCTTCTTTACGAGGACGGGTTGGCGAACCAGGTCAGGTACCGGACCTCACGAATATACTCGTTATCTTTCAACTTTATCACCTCCTCTTCGAGGGCTTGCTGACGGTCGGGGCGGAGTTTTTGTCATTTTTGCACCACCGGCTTGACTGTGGGGTCGACTTGCAGCCTGTGACATGTGACCTTTGGGTCAACGCCGACCATGTCTTTGTGGGTCCACGCGAATACGTCTGCGTTTTATCGAAGGAACTTGGTCAGCTCGGCTTTCAATGGCCCTGGTAACTTGCTTCCGATCTGGAGCTGCTTTTGGCAGGTTTCCTCGTCAATGAAGATGATCTCAACTTCGTCCATCGGTTCGGCCCTCTTGGTCCCCCTCTTTTCTTTATATTGCAATCGGGGTCGAGCTCGTCTTCTTCTGTGATCGACTCTTTGCCAGCCTTTTGCCCCCTATCGCAATCCAGGTCGGCCGAAACTTTCCGCTGTCTGGTCAGTGCCACAATCAACCGAAGGGAGCGGACCTATCTGGTTATCCAGCATGCGGTCGTCCCTCGGATTGGGGTGAACCGGTTCGGCACCTGGGCTTGGGTTGATTTCGATCCCCAAGATGATCAGGCCGGCGTACGTCTCGGCTAAGGGAGACGAACCTATCTGGTTTCCCAGCATGCGGTTGCCCCTTGTTCCGTCGCGTGCTGACTCGGTTCTTGCGTTAGGAACGGCCGGTCCGAGTTCTTGAACAACTGTCGTCTCGGCCCCTTCCGTCTCGGCATTAGGGGTGGGGTCGGCTACATTTATCTCTGAACACGGGATAGTCAGAACGCATTTTCGCGCTTCTCTTTGGTCTCCCCGGTGGTTCCCCTCCCCATCTAAAGTCGGGAACTTGATGGAATAATGAAAGATGGAGACTGCACATTTCAGCTTGTAAAGTGCCGTCCTACCCAAAATGGTGTTGTATTCGCTTGGGCAGTCCATGATTTTGAAAGTCTCAAGGATGGTCCTCGTGGGCTGCCCCTTTTCTCCGAATCGGATCGACAGCGTGACCTGACCGACCGGGGTGGTTTTTTGTCCATTGAAGCCCTGAATTCGCTCCCGACACGACATCAAGTCCTTCGCATCTATCCCCATTTTCTTGAATGTGTTGTAGTAGAGGATGCTTGCGTAGGCCCCAGTGTCGACTATGATGCGGTGGATCTTGATCGCCATGATCGGCGCCGTGATCACCAAGGCGTCGGAGTGGGGGTGGTCAAACAGGAAAGCATCCTCGTCTGTGAAGGAAATCTTATTCGGTGTGGGCTCGGGCACCGGTCTACTGCCGGCATGCATCACTCTCTGCCCGGTATAGTGAGCTTGCCGGGCATAGGCCTTTATCTACCTTCTCGAAAGGAGGGATTCACCTCGGCTTGTGTTGATGCGCCGAGGTGGGTAATCTACCTGGTCGGTCCCCTGTGGAGGGGACTGACCCCTTTTTCTGCCCATGGAGTTGCCGACCTCACTCTGGTAGGTCGGTCGAAAGGTCATGATTTCGTTGGGGCCGCCTTGTGGCGGCTTCTTCCTACGGGGGTTCACGTCCTCGTCTTCGTCACTGTCGGGGCTGTCTGCGAACAGGCCCCCTTTCTTCCTCTTTTCGCCGAAGTGGGTAAACGTTTTGAGTTGTGGATCATCGATCAATTTAAGTAGCGCCGAGATTAGATTTCGGCACTGGTCTGTGTTGTGTCCGTGCGCCTTGTGGTAGGTGCAGTACCAGGTCTTATCCGCCTTGTCCCTATCCGTGATCATTGGCTTCGGGTCTGGCATCTACCCTTTGGCCTTGATCTCTTCGTAGACCACGGCGGCACCTACTGAAAAGACGCCTTGGTAGCTTTCCTTGAGCTCTTCATCCTTTTGCCTCCTCATGGCTCTGACCTCGGCAAAGGACTTGCCTGATTTTCTCGATTTTTCTTCTTTCACCTTGCCTTTGCTCGACGCAGCGTCGAGTACTGGGATCAACTAGGATTCCTCGGCCATGATGTATTTTTGGGCACCGGTAAGGAATTCCTGGTACGTGGTCGGTTTGTTCTGGCAAAGGGACCACTTGAACAGAGTCTTGGGCTTCAGGCCGGCCTGTACCGAGATCAACAGTGCCTCTGGGTGACATTGTTCCATGTTTTGGACTCAGTCGTTGAGCCGAGAAATGTATTCCTTCAAGCTCTCGTCCTTGCCTTGAACGATTATGGCAATAGATTCCTTGGGGGAAAGGTTGATTTGCGATTCGATGAAGTGTGATCGGAACGCCGACCTGAGCTGCCCTCATGTGGAGATAGAGTGAGGGTACATAGAGTGATACTACGTCTGCGCCTTCGGCCCCAGAGTCAAAGAGAACATGCGACAGCGCAGAGCGTCTGTAGCGCCGTGCAAATCCATCCACGAAGTATAGAGGCCGATGTGAGAGTCCGGGTCCGAGCTCCCATCATAGAATCCGAGCTAGGAAACCTTGATTTTCTGGGGCACGGGCTCGTGCAAGATGGCAGATGTAGCGTCCCATTCGATTCATAGAATTTCCCGGATGGTTGTACTTATAGAATTTTAATTATAAGATTATAATTATTTTATCGGTTGTGATGTCATCAATATTTAGTACTTAATTTATATATTTAAGTACTCGATCATTTTATTGTGAAACATTCGTCGTTCGGCGATTTCAGTTTAATCGCGTAAATCAAATTTAACCCGTTCGAATATTAGATTTTTATGAGTTTATTTTAATTAATAGTATTTTATTTTAATATGTATATATACCATGATTATGTGATTATATATTTTATTATCATATGGATACTGTAAATATATATAGCTCGGTCAATTTTATTTTATCAATCGTCGTTTGAATTTTTGGTTTAATTGCGTAAGCCGAATTGTTGTTCGTTTGAATTCGTTTTAGAACCGTTGCGACTCGAACTTTGAAACGACTCAACCAGACCTTAAGACCATTATATTGTCATCTCTTTAATAGTATTACCAACAATCAAAACCGAATTAAAGTTAAAATCGAATTTTAGTCAAATTCTTCAGTTTCCGGTTATAGTCGGTTTTTAAATCCAATTTCAGGTTCGTGAAATTTATTTTTCCTCTCATCTTCTTAGTAGATATCAAGACCACACTTAGTATTATTTTTACAAGTTAAGAACATCATAAATTCGGACTTATTGAGCAACATGAGGCAATAGCCAAACAAAGAGCAAAAATGTGATCATTTGTAATTCAATATAGTCATTAATCTAGATCATAAAAGTTAGAATTTTTTTTAGCTTCATGTCCTAACATTGCTGGCCATATGTACACCTAAGATCCATGACATTTATTCTTAATGTGAGCTTGATCTAGATTGGATCTTGTGATCCCTCACATGTGATGTTTTCATGTGTAGCATATGTTAGAATCTCTTTTTTTTTCCACCTTTTTGTCTTGGTTATTCATGAGATACTTATAGGTCTCTTTCCTTAGCTGAGAATAGCCTTTAAACACTTAAAAACCTTTAGCAAAGAGAGATAAAAACTGAGTTCAAGCAAGAGAGGGAGAGAAGGAGAAGAACCGAGGAATACTTCCTTCATTTCTCCTCATCATTTTTATTTTCTTGAAGGAGGTAAGGTGCCTCTGTTATAACATTAAGGAATTGTTTTCTGAAAATGTGTATTTCATATGAATTGTAGTTCGTCTTGTTATCTTTCTTTAGGCTTTAGAATTTCGATAATCCGATTTATATTGAATGAGTTATGATATTTACAAATTTATCGTACAAGCAGTTTTTCTGGAACCGGCAGCATGAGTTTATATAATGTTTGGCCTATTTATGGTGTCTTAATGTGATCTAGTGAATTTTAGTCTTCATGAAAGTTATAGGGCCGTTGATTAGCTTTCTAATGATATAGGATTCATGTTGAGGTGATATCTATAACTCGAGTTGAGTTCATATGATTGTAGATATACATGAAGTAGGGTTTTACACTTTGGCAGAAAATTGATTTTAAATGTTAGTAGATTTTACACCATCTTAAAGACCTTATCTGATTTTGTGTTCTAAATGAAAATTGTAGGGCTATCTCTTAGCTTTATAAGCATACAAGAAGCATGTAATTTAGAGGTCTGTAGCATGATTTAGAGGATAAATACTGAGGTGCTGTTTATATCATACTTTAGTCTTGGGCAGACTTTATGAATCTAATATTTTGTGTCCAAACTCATTTATAAAGTGCTTATTTGCAAAAGTGATCTTCATAAAAGTTGTAGACATTTGCGTTAGCTATCACATAGTTTATGAATCTCATTAAAAACATGTCTGTAGCTCCAGTTATATTGTAAATACAGAAGTCTGGTCAGTTGCACGTTCTCAATTTTTGACTGCTACTCAGTTCTGAATGTTTGATGATTTATCACCTAGTAATGTACCTTATTTGTTCTCAACGTCTGAATAAGAATTGTAGAGGCATGTCTTAGGGTTCAAATGCAACTGTAATCATGATTATATGATATATGGGCTGCAAGTTGTGTTGATTTCAAAATCGCTGTGCGGGTTAAGTTTTGGAAATCTCGTGTTGTGCCTTTGAAATTGGGTTTTACTTGTTAAATGCATGCCTATATGTCATAAATGTGCTGAGTGGAATCCATGTATGCTGCTATAAGTTGTTCGTGTGTGGATATTCATTTATTGGACTACTTTAATATATGTAGGTGTTTGACGAGCCGAGCTCGCTACCTACACGTGTGTTTTGTGTTATCGCTTGCTTTCGACCAGGTGGGTAAAATTGTTGTATCTATACTTATCGCATTTTCTTATTTCGTATAAATGTTCGTTTCGATAACATTAGTATTCCTGAGAACCTTAGTCTACTGTGTTACACCGCAAGGGGCGTCTCGCCTTTAGTGCCTTTGATAAATGCATAAACAGTGAGAGGTCGCTGAACCGTTTGCCTAGTCAGAAGGTGACGCCCTGAACTGTTTGCCTAGTCGGGAGGGGAAAAACAGGTCCACTGTCTCCCAAAAAGGATCCCTTTGCCTATGTCGAGCTAGGGAGGGAAGATTTCCGGTTACTTCCTTGCCGATGTCTGATCGGAAGGTTTTGTATGTACATAGGAGGTTTGCGATAAGGCCATATAGGGAGATAGACCTGGATTTTATGCATACTCTATTTATGGTTTTGGATCTTTATGCGAGATAAACTTATGCGATATTGGTGAGCTTGGTGGTTTTGCTCACCCCCATTGTTTGTTTTGTCCTCTTGTTTCCTCTTCCTATCTTTAGGTTGAGCAATGTTGGCGGCGGCAGCGAGAGATGAGAAAGTGGTGGTCATTGGATTGTCATGTCTTTGCTTCTGGCATTATTTATTTGTGTTGGATTGTTAGTTATGGATTATGATGCTTCCGCTTAAATTTTTTTGTCGATCATGTTGATGGGATCATGTTGAAATCTCTTGAATTTGGTTTTGAAACTTATTATAACTTGGTTTGATTATTATGTTGTTAGAGGTGCATGTGTAGGTTCTTGAGGTTGGACTTAATTGTTATTTTTGTTAGTAGTCAAGTTGCGCACGTTAAAGTTTTAAAATTATAATTTGGAATTTTGTGAAAAATTAACTCTGATTTTTATAAATAAATTAGGTAAACTCTTTAAAATAAAACAGGGCGTTACAGTATGGTTTCAGATCTAGTTTGCATTTCTGTAGACTATCTCCACTGTTATTGTATTAATGACCATGACCACTCGCTTCGTCTCGCCGCGCCAGCTCGAGGTATGAGTTTTGTTATTTTGCTTATCTTGTATGGGGCTTAAGAAATTTATCCACCTTTGCTTTAATTCCGACTCTAGTGTTTAATGATGGACTCTAGAAATGTCCTCCGTACATATATGGACTTGAACTCTAGTGGTAAAGAGTTAAGTCACGACTCTAAGAGCTCGTTTAGGACTGCTGGCACGTTTAGCTACATGAAAAAGAGCTCACGTGGTGGCCGACACTGTTAGCTGGAAGAGTCAAGCAAGCTAACCATTCTGTTGTTCAGCGACGACCGCCGAGTTAGGATTGTTCCTAGCAGTTTAGCCAATGTTCGATCCCTTTGGGAAATTATTGTTGTCAAACCCAAATCTTTGTAGTTTTGAGTCTTGTGGAGAAACCTTTTTCCTATTTGAGTACCTAGGAAATTGTGAAACCCAGAAATTGAAATTTTTGGTATGTACCCAAACCGAGTGCCGAACCTGGTTGGGTGTAGTCACGCGAAGTGGTGGCGGAGCACGCACGCCCGAGCTGAGAGACGCGAGGCTAGCGCGCAGCCAACCGTCGACTCGCTCGTGAGCTTCAGCCGCCATCACCGCACGCAGGAACTCCTCAGGCCAGTGTGTACGGCCAAACCTAGACCTTGTAGCTGGTATCCGAGTAGGTACATGCACGTGTCCCAGCGCCTCGCATATGCAGCGTCGGCGTGTGTGCCACCTCTCGGGTGACAGCGCATAAAACCCAGACCGACCTTGTCCTTTTGGGGTCCTTGAATTAGTATTCTTGGTCAAAATAGTATTTTGATCTTTCGAACCATGCATGAATCCTCAAATCAACAACTCTCGATTATGCGAGACTCGTCGATTAGTTTTCTCTACCTCGTGAATAATTTTCTCGAGATGGCGCGATATAAGTCCCGCATTGATGTTGAGTGGAGTCTTGAGTCTCGACTAGAGACTATGTATACTTCGTAGAGATTGAAACCTACGAAGAGTGAGAGGGTATTGGAGTTAGATCGTTAGTAGGGAAATGTCGAGCATCCCCATTTGTGAGACCGACTCTGCGGGAGGAGATCTTTACCGAATAGCTAGTCGATACTTCCTAACCCGCACATGAGATATTACTCATGTCAACGAGGAATGAGGTTTTGTCGTAGGTATCAACAGAGCCGCGTGTTCTGAAGGTATCGGGTTTGAGGAAAGCCAAAGGAGTATTTGAATTAAGAAAAATTCTCAGTCAAGAATCAAGTAGTATTATATCGACGTGTGAATCAAGCATATACTAGAAGGAGTATATTTTTACACAATCAATCTATTTGAAAAGATAGAAACATTAGCAACCTTGAAAATATGAAGAAACAGAAAAGATTCATGAAGATTCAAGCACACTGTTGAGGATATCATTATTACTAAGAAGCTAATACAGAGACATCAGATATAGTAAAAATAGATAAAGTAAAACTGAATCCTCAACTAATACAAGATAATATGTAGGGAGGGTGCGTCTCAAGAGTACAAGACCCTTAACTCTGCCGCCCATAACATATATCAGGGTTTATAAAGATAGATCCATTGGATCAAAAGTTCGCCTTCGCTTAATCCCTTGAGTTTCCACAGCATCTTGAGAAGTGATGTTTTCTTGAAGCTTCTTGATAAGTCCTGCAGCAGTATCAGCACATTTGAAGATCTCTCTAGTAGAATCAGATATAAAAGTCTGAAATAAACTCCATCAAGAAAACCAAGAAGGCCATTGAAGATGTGATGGGAATTTAATAGACCAATGGGCTTATTATGAAATTTCATGTCTGCCCAAGAAGCAACTGTAAACATGGTCATTAAAGTTTCATATCCACCAGGAAGTATGATGAAAGCATCACTATGGTTCACCATAAACATAGTGCAATCATAAATAGAGTTAGAAAGCATCATACTAGTAGAATCTTTGAGAACTTTTAAAGGAGTTCTGTGAAATGGTAGAACACTTTTCACTTTAATATCAAAGCATTTTCCAGCAAAGAGAAGGCTACCAAAGAAAGCGAGGCTAGTTCCTCCATACAGTAAATTGATATTTTGTTTTCCCAGTTCGCTTACTAGTTGGGATACAATATCAATATTTTGAGAACAAGCTATAAGTTTAGGACAGCCAAGAACACATATGGTTTTTATGGGTTGAAGAACCTTAGTAACTTGAGAAGACTCAGAAACCTCCATTTGGTGTGGAGAGATCATAAAGAATGATCGGCATATTTAAGGAGAAAGTCATGAAGAGATAAATATTATATTGTTGCACTCGGATAGAAGCAACAGACAAGTAAGAAGTTAAGCTTTAAATGAGCGTTGTCTACCAGAAGGGACAAGATAATCACTACCTTATAATAAATAGGGTTAACTGAAACAGTTGTTGCAAACAAGATCCTTAGCAACAATATTTTCGAGACTATAGTGGTTTTGTTCATTTTTTAAGCAGACCCATAAAGACATAAGCTCTCGATGTACATATCCACTAGGATGTACCTCAAGAATTTGTTGGAGGGTTTAATCCAGAGATTCCTTACTCAATCCATTCTTCATGTAAGCTATTTTATCTTCTCGATTATTAGAGACAAATCCTAAAGAATTACAACGTGTGTCACAGTTCCAAAGAGCACATTTATAGCAGTCTTGTATTCTTTTTGCTCTTCGTTTCTTGGCAAAAGTACTTCTACCCATACCTGTCATATATTTGTATGCATTGGGAAATTCGCCAGATACTCGAACTTTTGCTTCATTCAACCATCGAATATCATTGGGGATATTATTGAGCATTAGCACTCTCAACCTTTCTACTCGAGCTCGATAAATTTATTTTATGATATTAATAGGAAGGATGGAGTGAAATTCTCGGATTTTTGACAATGCTAAATCCATTTGTGATTTCGGACCAGTGCTGAAGAAAGTTGAAGGATCTACCGAGTCTGTTTATAGAACAATGGCGCGTATGAAATACGACTTCAATTTGTGTGCCAGAGAGCGAATTGCGTATGAGATAAGATTTCGGTCATAAATTTAGTATTAAAATATACCGAGTGGCTGAATACGCAACCAGAGTGCATTAATGGCAGCCTAAAGAAGATGTGAGATGTCGGTAATAATGATATCACAATGAATTATTGTGATACTTACTCATTTACTATTGTCGGTGTGCATGATTGACAGTAAGAGATGGTTATTCTCAAGCTGTGAATATGTGGTATAATGATCGAGCAGAACGTGATCAATCTGACAAGGTAGATCACACTAGCACAGTAATTACAACTTAGTTTTCCAAGATTTCTCGACTATAGTTAAGTCAGGAGAATTTGACGTAAGAAAAGTACCGATATCAGTGCTAAACCAAAAGGCTTATGCCGACCGAAAGAGGCAGGACATGAATATGCAGTCGGCGATCATTTCTTTCTAAAGGTCTCCCCCATGAAGGGTGTGATTTGCTTCGAAAATAAGGGGAAGCTTCAACCTCGCTATATCGGGCCTTCTGAGATCCTTGCTCGAGACGGAGACTTGGCTTATCGGCTAGCTTTACCACCGGGTTTGCTGGGGGTGCATGATGTATTTCATGTCTCAATGTTGCTTAGATATGGGCATGAACCCGACCACGTGGTGGACTTCGGAGAGTTGCAGGTCGAACGAGACCTTACCTATGAGGAGGTACCGGTGGCCATACTGGACCGGAAGGTCCATCAGTTGAGAAACCGGGCAGTGAGTCTCGTGAAGGTGCGATGGAGCCGACATGATGAGTCCGAGACGACTTTGGAGAAGGAGGCCGAGATTAGGAGGAGATATCCGAACTTTATATTCTGAGTTCCCCTTTGTATTTTATTGCTTTCTAGGTTTATTTTCGAATTCCCAGGACGGAATTCCTTTTAAGGTGGGTAGATTGTAGCGTGCCGTTCGATTTATAGAATTTATCGGATGGTTCTACTTATAGAATTTTAATTATGAGATTATAATTATTTTATCGGTTTTGATGTCGTCAATATTTAGTACTTAATTTATATATTTAAGTACTCGATCATTTTATTGTGAAACATTTGTCGTTCGGCGATTTCAGTTTAATAGCGTAAATTAAATTTAACCCGTCCGAATATTAGATTTTTATGAGTTTATTTTAATTAAAGGTATTTTATTTTAATATTTATATATACCTTGATTATGTGATTATATATTTTATTATTATATGGATACTATAATTATATATGGCTCGGTCGATTTTATTTTATCAATCATCGTTTGAATTTTCGGTTTAATCGCGTAAGCCGAATTGTTGTTCGTTTGAATTCGTTTTAGAACCGTTGCGACTCGAAATTCAAAACAATTCAACCAGACCTTAAGACCATTATATTTTCATCTCTTTAATAGTATTTCCAACAATCAAAACCGAATTAAAGTTAAAATCAAATTTTAGTCAAATTCTTCAGTTTCCGGTTATAGTCGGTTTTTAAATCCAATTTCGGATTCGTGAAATTTATTTTTCCTCTCATCTTCTTAGTAGATATC
This sequence comes from Striga hermonthica, assembly GCA_902706635.1. Lineage (NCBI taxonomy): Eukaryota > Viridiplantae > Streptophyta > Magnoliopsida > Lamiales > Orobanchaceae > Striga > Striga hermonthica. The sequence goes on from CACSLK010027801.1 coordinate 867,724, forward strand.
AAGACCACACTTAATATTATTTTTACAAGTTAAGAACATCATAAATTCGGACTTATTGAGCAACATGAGGCAATAGCCAAACAAAGAGCAAAAATGTGATCATTTGTAATTCAATTTAGTCATTAATCTAGATCATAATAGTTAGAATATTTTTTAGCTTCATGACCTAACATTGCTGGCCATATGTACACCTAAGATCCATGACATTTATTCTTAATGTGAGCTTGATCTAGATTGGATCTTATGTTCCCTCTCATGTGATGTTTTCATGTGTAGCATATGTTAGAATCTCTTTTGTTTTTCCACCTTTTTGTCTTGGTTATTCATGAGATACTTATAGGTCTCTTTCCTTAGCTGAGAATAGCCTTTAAACACTTATAAAACTTTAGCAAAAAAAGATAAAAACCGAGTTCAAGGAAGAGAGGGAGAGAAGGAGAAGAACCGAGCAACACTTCTTTCATTTCTCCTCATCATTTTCATTTTCTTGAAGGAGGTAAGGTGCCTCTGTTATGACATTAAGGAATTGTTTTCTGAAAATGTGTTCTTCATATGAATTGTAGTTTGTCTTGTTATCTTTCTCTAGGCTTTAGAATTTCGATAATCTAATTAATATTGAATGAGTTATGATTTTTACAAATTTATCATACAAGCAGTTTTTCTGGAACCGGCAACATGAGTTTATATAATGTTTGGCCTGTTTATGGTGTCGTAATGTGATCTGATCTAGTATATTTGTAGTCTTCATGAAAGTTATAGGGCCGTTTATTAGCTTTCAAATGAGATAGGATTAATGTTGAGGTGATATCTATAACTCGAGTTGTGTTCATATGATTGTAGATATACATGAAGTAGGGTTTTACACTTTGGCAGAAAACTGATTTTAAATGTTAGTAGATTTTACACCATCTTAAAGACCTTATATGATTTTGTGTTCTAAATGAAAATTGTAGGGATATCTCTTAGCTTTCTAAGCATACTAGAAGCATGTCATTTAGAGGTCTGTAGCATGATTTAGAGGATAAATACTGAGGTGCTGTTTATATCATACTTTAGTCTCGGGCAGACTTTATGAATCGAATGTTTTGTGTCCAAACTCATTTATAAAGTAATTATTTTCAAACGTGGTCTTCAGGAAAGTTGTAGACATTTGAGTTAGCTATGACATGGTTTTTAAATCTCATTCAAAACATGTCTGTAGCTCCAGTTATCTAGTAAATACTGAAGTCTGGTCAGTTGCACGTTCTCAATTTTTGACTGCTACTCAGTTCTGAATGTTTGATGATTTATCTCCTAGTAATTTATCTTATTTGTTCTCAATGTCTGAATAAGAATTTTAGAGGCATGTCTTAGGGTTCAAATGCAATTGGAATCATGATTATATGATATATGGGCTGCAAGTTGTGTTGATTTCAAAATCGCTGCGCGGGTTAAGTTTTGGAAATCTCGTGCTGCGCCTTTGAAATTGTGTTTTACTTGTTAAATGCATGCCTATATGTCATAAATGTGCTGATTGGAATCCATGTATGCTGCTATAAGTTGTTCGTGTGTGGATAGTCATTTATAGGACTACTTTAATATATGTAGGTGTTTGACGAGCCGAGCTCGCTACCTACACGTGTGTTTTGCGTTATCTCTTGCTTTCGACCAGGTGGGTACAATTGTTATATCTATACTTATCGCATTTTCTTATTTCGTATAAATGTTCGTTTCGATAATTTTAGTATGCCTGAGAACCCTAGTCTAGTGTGTTACACCGCACTGTTTGCCTAGTCGGGAGGTGACGTCCTGAACCGTTTGCCTAGTCGGGGGGGAGGGGGGAGGGGGGAAACAGCTCCACTGTCTCTCGGAAAGGATCCATTTGCCTATGTCGAGGTAAAGAGGGAAGGTTTCCGGTTACTTCCTTGTCGATATCTGATCGGAAGGTTGTTTTATGTACATAGGAGGTTTGCGATAGGGCCATATAGGGAGTGATGGGTCTACTCTCAGATCTAGAGCGAACCAGTGGAAACGACCTCAGATCCATCTAAATCGCCTTTGAACTGTTGTTAGGACCGCGATAACACCTGCAAAAACTCAACGCCGGAAGGGTTTCCGGCGTAGAGCCTCCGATGCTCAAGTCAGTATGTGAGAGAAATGAAGAGAAGCTGCTCAGAGAGAGCAGCAACAGAAGAGGGGAATATGGAATGAATTGAAGTTAGGGTTTGGGAGTTACCTCAGCTCCTTTATATAGAAGTAGAATATTTACCCGAAGTCCCCAAAATGCCCTGGCCGACTTACTGGAAATGTCCAAAATACCCTGGTCGATTCGCATTCCGTCCATCTCCTAGTCAGCATCCAGATTCCTTCTTATCCTTAATAGCTTCCTTATGATATGATTGAAGTATACCGGAGTCGTTGGAGATCTATGAACCTCGAGACGTCCCAAGTCGACTCAGGGTATCCACTCGAGTCGACCTGGGTCATCCTCAATCATTAGTCGATCCTGATGCACCAGTCCATCTTTCTAAGGGGAGTCGACCTCTGCTAGTCGACATCTGAAGGTCAGGTAAAAAGACATCCGGGCCCTAAAAGACCGGAGATAATACAAGTCCACAGGAAGGGTCGACTTCAGAGAAGTCGACTCGATAACATCTGAACCGTTATACGACAGTATGGTTATATCATCTAGTCCCCCCAAAATTACTCGAAGCGATTCTGAGCTTAAGAGTAAATTTGTCGATTGAGTAATTAGCCTAAGCCTTTCCGCATATTGCACTTTACTATACATGTCTCCTAGGATTGATCTTATTTCTTCTCGACCGATCTCCTTGTTCCTAATCGTCTTCATTTGCTCCTCGACCCGCGGGTAGTTCTTTTGCCTCTTACAAATTCCCATATTGATTAGATAAGCTTAGATTTTCTTTCGAATTTCAAAATTCAAAAAAGGTATGGAGTCTGACAAGACATTTCTCTCTCCACCACTTCGTATTCCGTGCACCATCTCAACCGTCGGATCTGCCTTTAATCTGAGGGCTAGGGTTTTTCTGCCTCCCCTATAAATAACCTTCTCCTTTCCCTTCTCTCACTTTTTGCACTTCAGATTTCTTGAGCTCTCTCTTTTTTTTCTCTGGCAAACAAAGCATCACAAGTTCTTCGGCGCTCATTTCATTTTCTGGTGTTCTTCTCAGATTCTTCTAGACTTCCTCGATAATCACCATGTGTAAGTTCTCTTTACTTTTCGAGTTATTGTTATGTGTAACTTCTCTTTTTGCTTTTCTTGGTGATGTACTTAAGCTTCATAAATTCATCGGATTTTCTGGGAGTTTTAGATGATTTTTCTGGCCATTTTTACCTGTTAGATCTTAATGATGGATTTCTCGTTTTCTTAAGTGTTTTCGTTCGTGAGTCGATTTTCCATGGAGAATCTACTCTTCTGCTTTTTTACGGGTCTACTGATTATCGGCTTGACATTCTTATGTCAAGCCGAGTTGAATTGAGAATATGTTCCCCTCATTCCTTTCCTTCTTTTGTTCATCTGTCAAGTCGTCTCGCATGTTTTCCTTACTTCATAAGACTCATTCCTTTTGAAGTCGAGTCGCGGTCGTAATTATCCACATCTATTGATCGCCTTTTTCCCCTTTTTTTTTTAGATTCTGACTTCGACCCCATTTCTGGATCTCTTGCCCACCAAATCGACAACTACTCGAGTTCCGACTCTGTGCAAATAATTTCTGTCGGACCGAGTACCGGCATAAATGTCGAGCCAGAGAACTTGGCGCATTCCACTGCCTCATCCTTCAGAATCGACTGGGATGCGTATAACCAAGCCTGGCTATCTGGTACACTAAATGAGGACCCTGAGGCTTCTCTCACCCCGGGATCTCCTCGACTTAACCTAATCCCTCGTGGTATCCCTTTTAGGTTGTTAGATATCCCCGTGTATAGAATGAGTCTTGTACATTCATCAATAATAGCTCCTTCAGTCGAGCCTGTAACTTTAGCTTGTCCTTTAGCGAAGTTAGCTGTTCTTAACCCCTTTTGTTATGCCCCTGCAGCCGAAATCGATGGCTTTAGGGAATACATTGGTCTTCCATCTGATTGGGCGTTGGTTGCCCCTACACCCTCCGACGACTTCAAGCATCCTCCTTGCGGCTGCTTTACCTTTTTTGTAGATCAAATAATGTCGGGACTGCGCTTCCCGATTCAACATGAGCTTCTGTCGCTGAGCAACCTGTACCATGTGCCAATAAAACAGTTCACTCCTAACTCCATCCGAATAATGGTGGCCTTCATAATCGTCACCCGAATAGTTTGAGGTAGTTTCGTGCCCGAGTTTTTTCTTTATATCTACGGGTATAGGTTTAGCAAAGACGTCCATTGTTTGGGTCGTCGTGTAGGTGTGTCCTTTCTTGACGACCTCTCTTCCAACATTACCGAATGGAAGAAGAAGTATTTCTTCATTCGACCTGCTCTTGGTCAATACCCTTTCTCGAACGAGTGGATTACCAGCAAGACAAAGCAGCGTAAGCGCCCCAACTCTTCGCAGTTTGCGAGTATGCTGGAAGAGTTAAATAAACATACCTGGAGTGCTCGTCGACTAACTAAAGATAGCTCCCTTCTTAATCATGTTGGGATTTGTGTAAATAAGAATATTCCTCGAATCAAAGATACTTGTAAGTTTCCCGTTATTTTGATTTATATCTCTTCCTACTATCAGTCACATGATCGCTTACCTGTCTTCGTTCAATGCATACATATGGTCATAATTTTGCATTGATTGTTTCCTTTTATGTCGACAAATCTACCGCTTCTGCTCTTTCAAAGAGACCCGAGGGAGTCTCGGGTTCTGACTCTAAAGCTGCGGCAGTCGAGATGACTGTCGCCAAAAAATCCAAGGTTGTGCTGCCCTCGGCTTCTAAACCGAATCAACCGTCGGGTTCCCATTCCCGGAAGAGGGCCCAGGACCAAAGGGACATAACTCTGGTGCCCAGCTCCTTAAAACGCCAAAAAGGCAAGGAGCCGATGGTCGAGAATGATGCGGGGTAGTCGTCCCCCGTAAAGATGCAACCTATGACCTTACAACAACCCTCTCGGCTCTATGACAACCCCGACCGCGTCCAAATTTAGAACTATCTTCATTCGACCCTTCCCGAGGACGACAAGGCTCGGACCGATGGGAATCCTTACCACCGGGCCCGCTATGCAGCTCAACTCATCCCTCGTGTAAGTTTCGCTTCCTTATGTTCTCTTCTCGCTCTTTTTCTTTTTTTCTTTGAATTATATCGACTTTCTCATCATCTCGTTTATTCATTTTCTTCTCAGCTTCTCGCCTGCATCCTCCCTTCTATGATCAAGGAGGCAACTTCCCCCCAAACCAACGTCAAGGTTTTGGGGAAGAAATATGCAGCCAAGTGCCAGGAGCTCGAGACAAAGTAGGAGGAACTCGAGGCCGCCAACGCCGTCATTGCTAAGCTCCGATCTGATAAGGAGGCGGCTCTCCGGAAGGCCAAGAAGTTGATAGCCGACTTGGCGAAGGCCAGTGATGAGGCCATGATCGAGAAGGAAAATGGGATTCAGGAAGGCCGCAGGACCTTCTTGAAATCTCCTACTGGCGCTGTCTTCCTCGACCATTACCGTAAGGCTGTGGTTGAGGCATTCTGTAACTCGTTTGACTTCCTCGACGAGTTGGTTCCCACGGCGGCCCAATACTTCGACTTTTCTTGTGATACGTGGGAACAAGCTATGGCTCAACCCGACTTCCCCGGGAAAATCGACCGGGCGGCAGTGAAGAAGACTCTCCCTGATCCTGTCGGCTTCTAGTGCGGCGAGGATTTCCCGTCTGGTCGTGAGTGGTGGACTGGCCTCGAGGCCAAGACTATTCATGCAGCCGAGCTTTCGTCTCAGCTCGAGGTCCCCCCATCCCTCTTAGTCGGTCCGGTTGAATTAGTCGAGCCAAGCGGGGCTAACTATGAAGAAGAGCCGGTCAACGAGGAGATTGAAGTCGAGCAACCTGACGTGCAGCAGGGGATGGAGCCTGCCGAGGATGAGGGTGCCGGGACGGAGCCCGTGAATGGTGGGGACGGGGATGGTGCCGAGAAGTCGAGTGCTGACTCTTAGACTTTATAGTTTATATCATTCTGCTTGCTTTGATTGTATCGCCCTCTTTTTAATTATTGCCATCTCAACCTATTTTCCGATGTAAAGGTTGAGATGGCTTCCGATGTAAAAATTTTCCTTTAATATAACGTTATCTTTCTATTCAGCTGGTCATTTGTTTGTATTCTGTCGATTCTCGCAATTTATTCATTTTTTTTAACTGCTCTTAGTTCCTTATATCGTCCTACTATGTCTTCTCCCAACCCTTCTTGCGAGCTGGTCGAAGTCGAGCAACTGTTTTAACAGCTTCAAGCTGTTGAATCAAGTTTTTCGAGTCGTCTTCTCCCAACCCTTCTTGCGAGCTGGTCGAAGTCAAACAACTGTTTTAACAGCTTCATAGCTGTTGAACAAGTTTTTCGAGTCGTCTTCTCCCAACTCGTCTTGCGAGTTGGTCGAAGTCGAGTAATTGTTTTAACAGCTTCATAGCTGTTGAATCAAGTTTTTTGAGTCGTCTTCTCCCAACCCTTCTTGCGAGCTGGTCAAAGTTGAGCAACTGTTTTAACAGCTTCACAGCTGTTGAACAAGTTTTTCGAGTCGTCTTCTCCCAACCCGTCTTGCGAGCTGGTCGAAGTCGAGCAACTATTTTAACAGCTTCACAGCTGTTGAACAAGTTTTTCGAGTTGTCTTCTCCCAACCCGTCTTGCGAGCTGGTCGAAGTCGAGAACCTGTTTTAACAGCTTCACAGCTGTTGAACAAGTTTTTCGAGTCGTCTTCTCCCAACCCGTCTTGCGAGCTGTTCGAAGTCGAGCAACTGTTTCAACAGCTTCACAGCTGTTTGAACAAGTTTTTCGAGTCGTCTTCTCCCAACCCGTCTTGCGAGCTGGTCGAAGTCGATCAATGGTTTCAACAGCTTCATATTTGTTTTAACAACTGTTTTGAGTCGGTCTCGTAACTGCGATTCCACTTTGAGAATTACAACTTCGCAGTTGTACGAGTCGTTTTTGTGGTTGATAAGAGTTAGCCGGCTATATAGCCATTTTGAAAAATTTGGTTTATTCTGGCAATGGGATAAGTCTTGTGCTCTGACATTCTTTTTGAATTTTGAATTTCAAAAACTCGAAAAGACGCGTGTCCTCTCAACCGCCGACTTTTCGTATTCTGCGCTTCATCATGATCGTTGGTTTCCTTGTTGATCTAACGGCCAACGTCCATCCTTCTCATATATAAATATGCTTCAACTTCTCCTTTAAACACTTTTCATTCTCTCAAAACTTCTCAATCCCTAAATTTTCTCTACAACTCCGGCGATCTGCTTAATTTTGGCCTCACCGGTGATCCTCTCCAGCAATTCCAGCGTTCAGATCAACTTATCAGAACAATATGAGTAACATGGGTAAGTGTTCATTGACTTATTCCCCATTTTCTATTAATTTGCTTTTTACGATTCTTTCTAGGTTTTTGGAGTTTGAAGTTCTTGTGCTTTGTTCATACTCCCCGAACTATTATTCTTCCTCCTCTTCTTGTTGAATCTTCACGTGTGCATTCGTTGCTGGTGATTTGTTTCTCTTGTTTTGTTAGCCATTGATCTCTAGCATGTGGCAGCCCCTCGCCTTTGTATTGTGTCGACTCTTGTCGGCTCACTCGTTCTTCCCTTCTCTTCTTTCCTTGCGTCGACTAATGTCGACATGCTGACATGCCTTCATCGAGTCATGACATATTGCTTCTTTGCTTATTCTTTATCCTTTGTTGGTCTCTGCGAGTCGACTTTACTTGGTTGGTCTTATTTTGTGGTGACGAATCACGACCTCGTTTCTTTTTCATCTAGCTTCCCATTCTGACTCTTCCCCTGATACACTCGATGAATTGATCGATAGGGGCCTCGAGTCACCTGATTTGGTTGAAGTGGTTGGCTATAGGATGACTAATGTGTCTCCTCAGTCCTCTTCTGCCCGAGTTCCTGACTCCGAAGTCGACTGGGCTGAATATGATCAAGCACTGTTAGACGGTGGCTTGGTGGAAATCACGAATCCTTCTCGAGGGATTCTCCTCGTCTCGATCCTTTTCCTCGAGGTATTCCCATTTAAGTTATTAGATATTCCTGTACATAAGACAAGTCCTGTACCTATATCAATAATTACTCCTCTTGTTGACCCTCGAGGTGTTGTGTCCATAGCTTGTCCTCTGGCCAAATTGGCCATTCTGAACCCTTTTTATTATGCCTCTGCAGCTCAAATCGAGGGCTTCGGACAGTTCATCGGGCTTCCCTCCGATTGGGAGTTGGTCGCTCTCTCATCAGAAAGGCTCAAAGGCAAGTCAGCGGTAAGGTATGATAGATTCTCTCCGACAAAAGTTCATGCGGCCCTAAAAACAAGATTTTCCCAATCGGTCGCTCCAGGTCCCGATAATGACTTTTCTCGCCCTCCTTAGGGTTTTCATACTATTTTCATCGACCAATTTGTCTTTGGTCTCCGTTTTCCTATTCAAGACGAGCTTTTGGAGATCAACAACCTGTATAGTATTCCAATAAATAGATTTTCTCCAAACGCTCTTTGCATCATGATAGCTTTTATCGTCGTTTCCCGTATAGTTCTTCGTTTTTTCTCGGCCGAGTTTTTCCATTATTGCTATAGTTACCGACTTCAAAAAGGCGCTCATTGTTTGGCTCGTCGCACCGGCGTCACCTTTCTTGATGACCTTTCTTCCAATATTACGGAGCGAAAGTCGAAGTTCGTCTTTATTCGTCCACCCGTTGGTGCGTATCCCTATGTCAATAATTGGATAACCACGAAAGAGAAGCAAAAGAAGCGACCTCGATCTGAAAACTTCGAAAAGCTCTTAGAGGAGCTTAATAAGCATACTGATAGTGCTCGTCGTATAATAAGGAATCGTGAGTTGGTCAATCACGCTCGAATTGTCCCTTACGATGATCTTTCTCGACTCGATGATCCTCGTAAGTTGTTCAACATTTCTTATAATGTCGAGTTTTGATCTCATATTTTATTCTTTTCAACCCTGTTGTTTGATTATTTGTTTTGTTTCAGTCAAGGCACTCAAGCGATTCGAGGTGAAGAAGAAGCAGTCGACCGGCAGTTGGCCGGCGGGTCTGCTCCTCCCCTGCCTGGCAGATCCGGATCGAAGTCAGCCGCCGCAGCAGTCGAGGCGACTGCTGCAAAAAGGTCTAGGGTCCAGAACCCCAGTGCATCAAAACAACATAAGTCTTCGGGCCCTGGGACCTGCAAGAGGCCCCAAGACAACCGGACCCTTACCCTGCTTCCTGACGCCCTTAAACGCCGTAAGGTCGATAAGGGATAGGAGAAGGTGGTTGAAAAGAATACTCCCTCTCCCGTCACTTATAAGGATGTGATGGTTAAGATGCCGTCTCGACTCTGGAATCATCCGGAGCCGCATAAGGTGGCCAGATACCTCAACTCCCTTCTCCCTGAGGCCGACAAGGCCCGCGTCGAGGGGAATGATTATGAGCGCTCCTGTTATGCTACCCAATGCCTCACTCAGGTACTTATCTCTTGTTCGACTTAGCATTTATTATTATTATTATTGGCTTTTCTTATTTACTCTCTTTTTTTTTTGTAGTTCTTAGCGACCATACTCCCTGGCCTCGAGGCAGGGAGTAAGGCCCCTACCTCCTCTACTAAGGCCCTTGAAGATAAATGTGAATCCCAGCGCAAACAAATCGAAAAGCCGACGGAGGACTTGGAGGCCTCGAAGGCTCTTGTCGACAAGCTAAAGGCTGACAAGGCTGTGGCTCGACATGAAAACGAGAAGCTCAAGGCCGACCTCGAGAAGGCTTAAGAGGAGGTTGTGTTTAAGAGGGATATTAGCACCATGCAGGGCCAGAAGTCGTTTCTGAAGTCGGCTATGGGCTCCGTCTTCCTCGAGACTTATCGCAAAGAAGTCATCAAGGCTATTTGTAATTTACCCGAGTTCCTCGATAGGCTTTGTCCCGCCACCGTTCAATACTTTGACCACACCTTTGATGCATGGGATGCAGTGGTGGCGGGATTTGAGTTTGCCGAGAAGCTCGACCGCGAGGCGATGAGGGCGGCGCTCCCCGACCCCGACGGCTATGAGGGTGACACGTCCCTCCCTGATGACTATCCATGGTGGTCGGGACTCGAGGCTTGGGCCATTCGTAAGGCCGGCCTGAGTGCGCAATTCGAGGCTCCTCCCGCCCCATTGGTTGGTCCGACTGAATTAGCCCAGCCAAATGGAGCTAATCGCGAGGAAGAAATCAGGGGGAGGAATGTCGAATCCCAAGGGACGGAGTCACTTACCGACGATCGCGCTGAGGGAGATGTCGGTGCCGAAAAAACTGTGACCTTTGAAGGCGGCGACGACCATGCTGAGAAGTCAGACGCCGACTCTTAGAATTGTATCTTGAGGCTATAGCCTTTCACCTTTTGAAGTTTTGCTTCTGTTTTTCTCTCTCTCTTTTTTTTATCGTTCCCCATCTATTTTCAGATTGTAAAGGCCGAGATGATTTCCGCTTGTAATGCATTTGTTATGTATATTATCTTTTGCTTTCTTTCGTCATATTTTATTTTTCTTTCTTTAGATTCTCATAGATTTGAAACTTTGTGGTTGTTCGGTCGACTTCATAGTCGTAGGCTTCGTAGACTTATCGAGATTCCACTCAAGAATACAACTTCGTAGTTGTTTTGTCGACTTCGTAGTCGTAGGCTTCGTAGCCGTATCGAGATTCCACTCGAGAATAAAACTTCGTAGTCGTTTGGTCGACTTCGTAGTCGTAGGCTTCATAGACTTGTTCGAGATTCCCCTCGAAAATGCAACTTCGTAGTTGTTTGGTCGACTTCGTAGTCGTAGGCTTCGTAGCCTTATCGAGATTCCACTCGAGAATACAACTTCGTAGTTGTTTTGTCCACTTCGTAGTCATAGGCCTCGTAGCCTTTTTCGAGATTCAACTCGAAAATACAACTTCGTAGTTGTTTTGTCGACTTCGTAGTCGTAGGCTTTGCAGCCTTGTTCGAGATTCCACTCGAAAATACAACTTCGTAGCTATTTGGTCGACTTCGTAGTCGTGTTAAGAAATCCAATTCGTCAAGCAATCACAATAAGGTTGATATGGATATGTAAAAGACACAATTGAAGCATAAACTTGGAATTCATTGCATTACTGAATTTGATTCGAACATTTTTCATTACAAAACAGTTCCAGACATTGCATTTTAAGCGTAAAAGCGCTTGAGATGGATCACATGCCAAGATCGCGGCAGTTGTCGGCCTTCTCCGTCCTCGAGTTCATATGCGCCCCTTTCTAGTACCCTTGTCACGGTATAGGGTCCTTCCCAGTTGGCTTCAAGCTTTCCGACATGCTTCAGAGCATCCGCTCGCTTGAGGACGAGATCGCCCACTTGAAAATGCCTGGTTCGGACTTTCTTATCGAAAGCTGCGCGCATCTTTTGTTTATATTCAACGGATCACAACCAAGACTCTTCTCGCCCCTCCTCGATCAGGTCGAGGGCTTATTTCGTCATGTCCTCATTCTTTTCTTCCTCGAAGTACGTCGACCTGTGCGAGCTTAGTGCAATTTCCACTGGCAGGAGCGCATCCATCCCATTTACCATACTGAACAGCGATTGGCCTGTCGAGCTTCTTGGCGTCGTCCTATATGCCCATAGGACAGTTGTTAATTCATCAATCCAAGCTCCCGACGCCTTCTCTAATCGTTTCTTTAGCCCTTGAAGAATGGTCATGTTCGTCACCTCGACTTGCCCATTGGCTTGGGGGTGAGCGACCGAGGCGAACCTCTGTTTGATTCCCATGTCGAGGCACCATGCCTAGATTCGCTTCCCCTGGAATTGTGTTTTATTATCTGCGATCAACACATTTGGGACTCCAAACCGACAAAAAATATTGTTGAACATGAATTGTATCATATTTTCCTCGGTGATTTTTGCCAGGGGCTCTGCTTCGACCCACTTGCTGAAATAATCGACAGCGACTACCAAAAACTTCTTTTGTCCCGTTCCCATTGGCAGTGGGCCCACCAAGTCGATTCCCCATTGAGCAAAAGGGATCGGACAATTGATTGTTGTCATTGTTTCGGCCGGGATATGGGGAATTCGATCATGGCGCTGACATCTTTCGCATCCTCGCACTAACTGCTCGGCCATCTTTCGGATTTTTGGCCAGTAGTAGCCTGCTCGCAGAGCTTTGCCAGCTAAAGCTCGAGATCCCACATGCGCTCCGCAACACCCTTCGTGAATTTCTCTTAGGACATAACTTCCTTCCTCCTCAGAAACACATCGTAAGTGGGGCCCTACCATCGGCTTCTTATACAAAATCCCTTCGACTTCAAAATATTTGCTCAAATATCGAGCTGCTTTTTCCGCCTCTTACTTATTTCCTTTGGAACTCGACCCTGTAACATCTCGCGAACTGGTTTTCTACAGTCATCCTTCTCGTCAACCTCCATCGTTTCGCCTAAGACACTTCCTTCTAAATGCATAGTAGTAATGCGATTTCCCATCTTTCCTTCATTCGATCTCGCGATTCTTGCGAGCCAATCGGCTCGCTTGTTTTCCTCTCGAGGGACTTGTGTTAGTTCAAATTTCTCCAAGCATTGCACCAAGCTTTGGACTTCCTCAACATATTTCATCATTCGGTCCTCCTTAATCTCGCAATTCCCCAGTACCTGTCCGACAACAAGTTGTGAGTTGGAGTGTGCTATGATCTTCGTTGCTCCACCACCGACTACGAGCTGAATCCCTTTGATTAGTGCCTCATACTCCGCCTCGTTGTTCGAGGCCTTAAACCCCATTCTGATGGCAAAGTCAAGTTGCTCGCCTTCGGGAGATATGAGGACAACTCATAAGCTAGACCCCTTGGCCGTCGAGGATCCATCGACATATATCATCCATTTCTTCTCTTCCCCCTTAGTTCATTCTTGGATAAAATCTACTAAAGATTGGGCTTTTATGGCTCGCCTTGGTTTGTATTTGATGGAGTATTCACTCAGCTCAACCGCCCACTTCACGAGTCGACCCAAAACAGCAGGTCGACCCAAGGTCTCTCCGAGCTGGAAGTTTGTCCTCACCACTATCACATGATTCAAGAAATATAGCCTCAACTTCCTGGCCGTTATCACTAGCGTCAAAGCGGCTTTCTCGACTTTGGAATATCTTGTCTCCGCGCCCTGAAGTACTGGACTTGTATAATAAGTCGCCTGCTGGGCTCCTCCTGCTTCTCGCAACAATACTGAGCTCAAGGAAAATATTCCCACCGAGATATAAAGCACCAGCTCGTCGCCGGGCTCTGGTTTTGTTAATAGTGGCAACTCGCTTAGAAATTCTTTCATTTTTTCGAATGCCATTTGAGCCTTGTCATTCCATTGAAAAGCTTTCTTTTTGAGTAACCTGAGGAATGGGAAACTTCTCTCCGCCGCTCGAGCGATGAATCTGCTCAGGCCGACAATTCGACCCGTCAGGACTTGCACTTCTCTGATGTTCTTTGGTAGGGCCATGTCGAGTATGGCCTTCACCTTATCCTTGTTCACCTCAATGCCTCTTTCAGTTACGACATAACCAAGGAATCGTCCTGCCATCACTCCGAAGGCACACTTCCCCAGGTTTAGCTTCATCCCAAATGTCCTTAGCCTCTCGAATGTTTCTCTTAGAACCTCGACATGCGAGGTTGAGAACCTACTTTTCACAAGGATGTCATCCACATACACTTACATATTACGCCTGATCTGCGGTTTGAACATTCTATCCATCAGCCTTACGTATGTCGCCTCTGCATTTTTTAGCCTAAAGGGCATGACGACGTAACAGTATGTCCCTTTGCTTGTCACGAAGCTCACTTTTCTATGGTCCTCGGGGGCCAGCGGAATTTGGTGATACCCCTGAGATGTGTCCATCATACTTAGCAGCTCGCAGCCTGCCGTGGAGTCGACTAGCTGATCAATTCTCGGCAAAGGATAGTGATCTTTTGGGCAGGCCAGGTTTAAGTCACGAAAATCGATGCGCAAGCGCCACTTATTCAATGCTTTCCTCACCAATACTATGTTGGATATCCATTCGAGGAATTGAATTTCTTTGATATGCTTGGCTTTGAGCAACTTATCCACCTCGACCTCAATTGCTTTATCGATCTCAGCTCCATGATTCCTAAGTCGCTGCTTGACGGGCTATTTGAGGGGATCGACATTGAGTTTGTGCTCCATGACCCCCGGGTCGATTCCCGTTAATTCTTCGGGAGAGAAATCGAATATGTCTCTAAATTCTCTCAACAACTCCACCAATTGTTTTCTCAACTCATTCTCCAATTCTCTCTCGACCTTGGTGGTTTGGTCCTCTCTCTCCCTGATCTGGATTTCCATCAATTCTCCATGTGGCTCGAGGTCGCTTCCCCTCGGCCTCTTTTCGCTTGACATTGGCTTCTTTCCTTCCCTTACCTCCGCTCGCTGGTTTGTCTTCACTGCTATTTGATAACAGGTTCTCGATAGCTTCTGATCTCCTCGGGCCTCCCCTACTCTATCCCCAACGGGGAACTTTAGCTTCATATGGTAGGTCGACACCACTGCTTGGAATGCGTTGAGTGCTGGCCTGCCCAGAATCACATTATAAGCAGACTCGACGTCGACTACAACGAACCGCACCATCTTTACTTTCCTCAAGTCGCCTTCCCCCAGGATGACAGCGAGTGTGGTTTCTCCTAGGGGTGCGACTTCCGAACCATTAAACCCAAAGAGTGATGTATGTAGAGGCGTAAGCTCGATGTCGAGCTCCATCCATTTGAGACAATCATAAAAGATCACATTTACCGAACTCTCTGTGTCGACAAAGATTCTCTGTACTCTATAGCCTGATACTTGGGCGGTTATCATCAAGGCATCATTGTGAGGCCTTTCGACCTCTCCCACATCTGCTGGCCCAAAATTCATCATTGGGCCTCCCTCATCCACTTGCTGCACCTCGACCTTAGCGTGCTTCCCTCGGACATACGCTTTGCTTGCTCGATTTGAGTCTCCATAAGTCGGCCCACCGAAGATCATATGAATTACTCCCTTTTTTGGGGGAAGATCCTCCTTCTCGGGTGATCTCGCCCTCTTACGAGGGCTCTTGCTCCTTTCTCTCTTTCGGCCCGTCCTATGCGATCCCTATATATGAATTCTTTCAAATGGCCCGCTTTTATCAACCTCTCGATCTCGTCTTTGATGTGTCTGCAATCGTCGGTATTATGCCCATAATCTTTGTGAAATCGACAGTATAGGTTGCTTTTAGGTTTTGTCGGTACGTCATTCCTCGTCTTGAGCCATCTCACCACATTGTCACGAATCTCCCTTTCCATGACCTCGAGAATTTTGGCTTGAGGAGCTGCTAGACGGGTGTACTGAGTAGGCCTCCAACTCCTAGGTCGCCCTTCTCTTTCTGCTCGTGGGGACCCCTTTCTCTCCCCAGTCGAGGAACTCTTCCTTTCTCTCCTCTCGTCTCGAGGGTCAATTTTGATTACTTTAGCCGGTTGCAAGAAGTCGGCTTCTGCCTCCTCGAAATTCATGTATCTCGCGTATCTCCCTAGTACTTCATCGAACGTTCTACCCGGGCGCTTTGCCAAAAAATTCCTACACAAGCCTGGTAGTAGCCCTCGAGTCAAACCTCCCGCCTTTATTTCTTCCGACGCCTTGGGCACCTCGACGCATGTCCGCATGTATCTCGCCACATAATCTCGCAGTGACTCACCTTCTTTCTGTTGTATGCCCATCAAAGTTAGATACGACTTCTCATGTGGTCTAACACTAACAAATTGATTGAGAAAACTCGAGCTGAATCCATCGAAATCCTTGATGGCCCCCGGAGGTAGCTGATGGAACCAATCTTGGGCAGAGCCCCTCAAGGTTGTCAAAAAGGCTCGACACTGCACTGGATCGTTATAACGATGGAACACCGCCATGTTCTCGAAACTCCTCATGTGTCGAGATGGATCGGTCGACCCGTCGTAGCTTATGTTTAGGTCACGGAAACCTTGGGGTAGGTCGGCGTCGAGGATGTGCTGCGAGAATAGATATCCCCTCGAACCACCAAATTTTTGCCCCTCGACTCGGGCTTGTAAATCACGAACTTGAGCCAACAACTGTTCCAATGTCTCGTCTCTTGCTTGCGGGTTAACAGTCCTGATGGAGGATGCCTTCTCTTCCGCCCTCCTGTTCGGCCTCTCATTGGACTGTGCCTGTTGCTCGCGCTCGACATTTGGCTCGACCTGGGGCTGCTCGATCCTGGGCTGCTCGACCCTAGGCTGCTCGACCCTGGGCTGCTCGACTTGAGCCAGCTTCAGTTGAGCTGCCACTGCTTCTGCTATCATCTTTTGCATCTCTCCTCTCGTCATCGTCACTATTCGCTCCTCGACGTGATGTCGTACAAGTGCCTGCTTCGGCTCTTCCTGGATCTGTTTTCCCTCATGTCGAGGCATCTCCGTTGACTCTCTTTGGGGTTTTGACTTGCTCCTGCTGAGGTCAGCACCGGTACCTTCACTCCGGGTGGAGTAATGGGCGTTTCTCCACCCAGATTCACTCCTGAAGGTGGAAGTCCTCCATACGGTGGCAATCCCAACACCTGCATCACCGGAGCTCTAGGGGCAGAGAGAGATGGCGGTCTCCTATCCGTCCAAGCCCTCCTAAACTCCTCATTCAAATTTCTCTGCAAACCCTTCTTCTCAGCCATTAGAGACAGATCGGAGCTAGGTGTAAAAGCTCTTAATTCCTTCAAGAACTCCCCATAGACGGCGCCAAAATGATGGGTCTACTCTCAAATCTAGAGCGAACCGGTGGAAACGAGCATAGATCCATCTAACTCGCCTTCGAACCGTTGTTAGGACCGCGATAACACCTGCAAAAACTCAACGTCGGAAGGGTTTCCGGCGTAGAGCCTTTGACGCTCAAGTCAGTATGTGGGAGAGATGAAGAGAAGCTGCTCAGAGAGAGCAGCAACAGAAGAGGGGAATATGGAATGAATGAAAGTTAGGGTTTGGGAGTTACCTCAGATCCTTTATATAGAAGTAGAATATTTACCCGAAGTCCCCAAAATGCCCTGGCCGACTTACTGGAAATGTCCAAAATACCCTGGTCGGTTCACATTCCGTCCATCTCCTTGTCAGCATCCAGATTCTTTCTTATCCTTAATCGCTTCCTTATGATATGCTTGAAGTATACCGGAGTCGTTGGAGATCTATGAACCTCGAGACATCCCAAGTCGAATGGGGTATCCACTCGAGTCGACCTGGGTCATCCTCAATCATTAGTCGATCCTGATGCACCTTTTCATCTTTCTGAGGGGAGTCGACCTCTGCTAGTCGACATCTGAAGGTCAGCTAAAAAAGACATCTGGGCCCTGAAAGACCGGAGATAATACAAGTCCACATGAAGGGTCGACTTCAGAGAAGTCGACTCGATAACATCGGACCCTTATACGACAGTATGGATATATCAGGGAGATAGACCTGGATTCTATGCATACTCTATTTATGGTTTTGGATCTTTATGCAAGATAGACTTATGCGATATTAGTGAGCATGGTGGTTTTGCTCACCCTCATTGTTTGTTTTGTCCTCTTGTTTCTCTCCCTATCTTTAGGTTGAGCAATGTTGGTGGCGGCAGCGAGAGATGAGCAAGTGGTGGTCATTGGATCATCATGTCTTTGCTTCCGCATTATTTATTTGTGTTGGATTGTTAGTTATGGATTATGGTGCTTCCGCTTAAACTTATTTGTCAATCATGTTAATGGGATCATGTTGAAATCTCTTGAATTTGGTTTTGAAACTTATTATACCTTGGTTTGATTATTATGTTGTTAGAGGTGCATGTGTAGGTTCTTCAGATTGGACTTAATTGTTATTTTTGTTAGTAGTCAAGTAGCGCACGTTAAAGTTTTAAAATTGTAATTTGGAATTTTGTGAAAAATTAACTCTGATTTTTATAAATAAATTAGGTAAACTCTTTAAAATAAAATGGGGCGTGACAGCAGGGAAGAGGGGCGAGGCGTGTTCTACGACCCGGGGAGTGGGTTGTGGAAAAAGCTGTGGTGACGGTTCGCTCTGAGAGTGGTGACGACCCTCCAGCTCGGCAATTCTGCGTTTAAGGGCCGCGACCTCATCGGCGTCGCGCCCTATGGTTTTGCCCCGCTCAATGACCTCCCTGAGGTCCCGGTTAGCCCTGCTCTTGTCACCTAGGCGTTGGTAGACGGAGCGACGAATGACCTGCAGGCTCCGATCTGGCTGGCTTTCGCTAGTCTGTTCGGTGGGCGCCGGCCCGCACTTTTCTCGCGCCGTTCTAGGGCAGCGCGGTTGGGCGACTGGGCCGTCGTCTTGGATTTTGTGGGTTTTTTCTTCTTCTGACCCCCGACTTCCTTGTCGGGGGTCTGGAGCAGAGTGTTGCCGGGGTTTTTCGTGGCTGCCACGGTGTTCTCCCAGGGTGCTTGGCTGGCGAGCGCCCTTGAGAAAACTCCCTCGAGGGATTTGAGGACATCCAGATGCTGCATGGCCGTAGCAAAAGTAGGAACTGGGGGGACAGGAGCTTGAGTCCCTTGCTGGTTGCGGCGAGAGGTCTCTTCGCCGTTGCGCCGACGAGATTGAGCGCCGGACTGCTGGGTTGACTCATTGTTCGTAGATGAAGCCATCCTTGGTCGAATTTAGGAGTTGAACTGGTTAGAAAAGAGAGAAATGCGATGTGGTATTTTTTCAAGATCGAATCGTTGACACCAAGTAACTTATGGTGCCCTTCCTCTAGCGCCAAACTGTTGATGGACATATCCGACCAATGGTTAAAATAAAGTTTAATGTAAGTAGGATAAGAAAAATGGAAAGGAAATAAGATTAATTACGGTTTTATTGAATAATTGTGCGGTCGGCCTCTCGTACGAGGTCGGCACTCTTGTAACAGTTGGAATTATTGTAAGAACTTATTACATGCTTTTAGAGAGAGAAAGTGGAGAGAAGGATGTTAGTTGATGTTCAATAACCCAAAATAAATGAAGTGAGCTGCTATTAATAGTGTCCTTAAATGTGGCACTCTGTGGCACTGTTCACCCGTCTTGTCGCACAGTAATCCTGCAGAGCAGTTCGGCGCCTCCCTGACAGTTATTTAATGCGATTTTAGGTTTCTTAGATCATTACCCGCCAGACATTAAATGCAAGCATAGGGGAGGCATTTAATGCTGTCAGACTTTTGGGTTAGGTCCGTTTGTAGGGTGGTAGGCCATGACGGACCGTCCCATCATCCAATGATAACCCCCGTAAGTGGGGGTATTTTAATACTATCGAACACCGCACTTGACTTCGAGATAGCCGTCCCAAATCTTCAGTTCGGCACTTCTTTTGAACGTACATGTAGAGCACTCAGTAGTCTTCTTTCAAACCGGCACCCAATGAGACCGGTACCTAATGATACCAGCACCTAATGAGCCAGGTGTCGGGCTCAAAATTTGTTCTTCTTGGTGGTCCTGATCACTTAGTTCTTTGGCCCAGCTCGGCACTTCTTGCTACTCCGCAACTCGGCCCCGGCCCAGAGTCCTGCCCTACCCGGTTTCCCTGACCGTCTGATAATTTTTGGCTAGGCCGATCCGGATATCAACAAGGAGATTCAAAGAAGGAAATCTTTGTCTCTCTTTGCCTCTTGATCATTTGCCGACAAATGCTCCACCGTTAGATTTGGGTGAGTTTGCTTTATCTTATTCCCTACATTTCATAACAATTGTCCTCAATTATAGAAGATAAAAACGTGAACGAAAAATGAAAGAGATATAACTATCTACCTTCCACTATCATTTCCTACATATATATGCTTAGCATCAGATTTGAGGGGGTGTTATTTCCTTTCACAAAGTTATTCACTTCCCCCATTTAGCAAAAATCAAGAAAAACTGAGAAGAAGAAAGATTATTGTCTTTCATTTCTTTTGATTTGTTCATCTATAAATAGTTTAGTATTATGGAGGAGAGGACTTCACTTAATATCACCCTATATATTTCATAGTATTAACCCTCAATTAGACTAAAGTCCGAGAAAAGTCAAGAGGAAGGGGCCTAGCCGAGCTGTGTATATCATTCGCATGAAGAAGAAGCTACCGAACCACGAGCCTTAGTACAATCTCTCGAGCAAATGAATGGGTAAGTTGGTAATGTTGTTTTATTAGAAATTTTATGAGATTATAAGGTCGATCGTGCGAAGCTTTGTGGCCGAGTCCGTTTTATTTGGTAGCTTGCTCTCGTAGGCGCCATATAAGCCCTACCGAGCCGTTTCATTTTCTAGTCGAGGTCCTTCGAGCGTTTTAGGCATTTTCGAGCGTGATATATCATGTTATGTTGATTTGAGTTGCAGTTGCCGGAGTATGTCGCCAGACGGCCGGCAAGGCGCCGGTCGTAGTGCCCTGCCCGCATGTAGCGTGTGCAGCGCGCCCGGCAGTAGGTGCAAGCGTTCAGTAAGCTCGCGCACGCCCAGTTGCGTGATGCGCGTAGCACATGCCGACAACGTTCGGCAGCGCGTAGACAGCGCGCCCGCGTAGATGTGCGCAACGTGCCGACAGCGTTCGGCAGCGCACAGACAGCGCGCGCGCGTAGATGTGCACAGCGCATGCTGACACTTCTCGGCAGCGCACAGCCAGTCAGCGTGCGTATCGACACCCGTAGTGCCCAGCGAGTGTAGGCAGCGCCCTGCAGCGCCTAGCCAGCTTCGCCACACGCCAGTACGTTAGTCGACCCGGCAGTGCCCAAACGCACGCTGGGGGAGTCCCAGCACATGTCAGCGCGCCAGTGTGCATAGTATGCCTCGGTCCGTGCCCAGCAGAACCCCAGAGTGCCCTGTGCCATCAGGGTCGCCCGACAGCGCCCGTGTGACACCAGCCGCGCCAGTACGCGCGAGCAATATCTGGCCAGCGTGTCTAGTCGCTTGTCGTGGTGTCCAGCAACGCCCGGTAGTGTCTATATGTGCAAGCGCCGGGCCAGCAGCGCCGGGCCAGCAGCGCCCGGTAGCATTCAGTCGCGCACACCCAAGAGTCTAGACACCATCGTCCGTGCCAGCAACACCCGATGGATGTTAACAACATATAGGCCAGCGCCTGTCACATCCGGCAGTAGCCAGTCGCCACCAGCTGTGCCTAGCCACACTTGGTGGGCACCAGTCGAGTCCTGCCGGTGCCAGCAGCGCCCGGCAGCACACAGGTCGCGCCCAGTTTGCGCGTGCGACCGCGCCAGGGAAACAGCAGGCCCTGCGCGAGACCGAGCCAATTAGCCAACCAGCGGCCGATCGCCCGGCCACAGCGAGCCGGCGGTCCGGCCAGCCAGTGAACCGGTCGGTTTAGACCGATTATTTGAGTATTTTATTACTTGTCATTCCAGTTCGAGTTTATTTCAGAATTTCAGTTAATTTTTGAGCCTAGTCAGTCCAGTATAGCAATACCAGTTAAGTTTAGATTTAATATCAGTTAAAATAGAACCTCAGAGTGTTCCAGTAGATCCAGTTAAATTACCAATTAGAGTTGAGCATCTTAGCATTTATTTTTAGTAAGTCTGAGCATAGCACTTATCATTTGTTTATTTATATATTTTTTACAGTTTGAGCAGTTAGCAGATTAATCAGCACTTACGTGTTCAAACGAGCAGTACAGGTGGGGACCCAGCCTGGATATTACATTGAGTATAATTAAAGATATCATGTTCGAGGTATGTATTTACATTATCCGCTTAGGGTGGCGGCCCCCAGTTCGCCGTAAGTCCATCCTAAGTTCTGGTGGTGGCCCCAGTTTTGCCTAATATTCCACTAGAATGTGCACACGGTTTCCGGCCCAGTTTTGCCGGCAGATTACAATATCAATTTCAGTTTCAGTTTCAGTTTCAGTTTCAGTATCAGTACAGTTTCAGTTTTAGATTATATATACTTTGATCATGATATTGTTATTATTATTGTTGTTTTACTTCAGTATATGTTTCTGCGGAGCACAGTGACCTTTCGTGCTCACGCCCCCACTCTTTTCTCTTTTTCAGATAACAGGGTCGGGCTGGAGGTGTGAGCTCAGCTTGGTGGTTGTGGTCGTGGACTCGGCATAGTTTGCCAATCTCGTGGGTTTTTATACATTTCAGACTGTATATATTATTACGCCACGAGTATTTACTTCCGCTTGCTTTTCAGTTTTCAGTTTTCGAACTTGCATGCTAGTATTTAAGATACCAGATTTTACCCAGTCCTCTAGTGTGACTTGGGTTCAGTATAGTATGCTTCTTTGATATTATGTTTTCTTTATGTCTAACCTAGTAGTTAGACCCAGTTTAAAGAAAACGGATTTTTAGAACAGACAAGTTTTCAGTAGCATCCCGAGTTTTGATTTCGCAAATTTATAAGTATATTTAGAAAAGATTTTGCGACAAATTGACTCTGATACTAGTAAGAAAGCAGGGTGTTACATTGTGGGGTTTCAGGTACAGTCTTCTGATGTCTGATGCCATGATCAACACAATAATTCTTGAATTCATGGTAAGTATACTCCCCCCATTATCTGAGCGAAGACACTTTAAAGGTTTACCAGCCTGTCTCTCCACCATAGCATGAAACCTTTTGAAGTATTGAAGAACTTCGTTCTTCGTTCTCAAGAAGTACACCAACAATTTTCTTGAAGGATCATCAATAAACGTCGCGAAATATCTGCTACCACCGAGACTTTCCACTTCCATGGGTCCACATACATCAAAATACACCATCACCAACACATTTTCTTTCTGCTTCGAGGTTTTGCTGAAAGACACTCTATGATGCTTCCCAAAGAGTCAATAATCACAAGGATTTAGTTTTAAATCTTTGGCAAATGGGATAAGGGACTTTCTTGCCAAAACTTGAAATCCATTTTCACCAATATGAGCAAGTCTTTTGTGCCACAAATTTGGCGAAGCATCATTCTCGACTGCATTTAATCCACCCTTGATCAGCTTCACTTGAGTTCTGTACAGTGTCGATCTCAATGTACCTCTAGCAGCTAACAATAATCCTTTGGTAAGCTTCCATGTGCCGCTACCAAAATTTTTAGTATAGCCTGCTAGATCCAGTGCATGCACAGAGATCAGATTCAGACGTAAGTATGGTATATGTCGTACGTCCTTCAGTGTTATTGTGCACCCAATATCAGTTTGAATGCACACATCACCAACTCCCACAACATTTGCAATGCTGTTGTTGCTCATCTTTACTCTACCAAAGTCTCCTTCTTTGTATAGAGAAAAAAATTTCTTGTGAGAGGTTGTATGGTATGATGCTGCTGAGTCAAAGACCCATTCAACACATGAATCAACAACATGACACTCTTTTTCTTCAACAGAGAGCAACACCACTTCCCCATTGATCACAGGGGTTGTGGTATTTTTCATCGTTCTCTGAATTGTTTTTTCTCCAACCTCTGTTCTTCCAGGCTTTGCAGTTTCTTTTGATATGCCCTTCTTCACCGCAGTGATAACACTTGAATTTCTCCTGGGTTGAGATTGTGATTTATCTCTAGATTTGTTAATCCGGCCTCTGCTTTTATTTCTCCCCCTGGTTTTTGTGACCAGGGCTTGGGAGCTACTTGCCCCAGAGTCTTCTTCTTGTTTCTTCATTAAACATACTTTCATTGACTTGGTCAAAGTCAGTCTTCCTTCTGGAGCAGAGTTGCTCAACGAGACCACCAGAGTCCCCCAACCAACCGGTAAAGAACTTAAAAGGAACAGCGCCTGCAGCTCTTCATCAAGATTCATTTCCATGGTAACAAGTTGGTTTACCATGTCTTGAAACTCATTCAGGTGCTCAGCAACTAATCATCCATTCCAGTATTTTAAATTTATAAGCTTTCTAATGAAGAATGCTTTATTCTGTGCAGTCTTCCTCTGATACATTTGTTCAATTTTGTTCCACATAGTATGGGAATTTGACTCTGTAGCAACATGGTGGAATTTGCTGATATCCACCCACTGTCGGATTAAGCTGACAGCCTTTCTGTGTAACTTTTTCCAATCGTCATCCTTCACATCATCTGACTTGTTGTCTCCCTTTTCTACAGGATCGTACAGATCTTTGTAGAAAAGTATGTCCTCCATTTTTGGCTTCCAAATGGAATAATTTGTTGTTGTGAGTTTCACCATGCTACCCATGTTCTCCTCCATTTAATTTACACTGGTTGACACAGAGCTCAACTTGTACTCTCTGATACCACTTGTTGGGCTCAGATGCGTAATGCGGAAGATGTAAATTAAAATATCAAGGTAAAATGGTGAACAATAATCCCAAGCCCAACAACTCAAGAATGACAAAAGAAAAATCTCTTGCAATAAAACAGGAATAATTCTTTTCTGATGTGGAAGATCAGATTAAACTGCAACCACAGAGCATACTAAAAATATCCCAAATAAATAAAATATGTAAGAAATAAGACACCAAGATTTAACGTGAAAAAAACCTCCAAAATAGAGAAAAATACCACGGGACAACCTCCGAACAATTCCACTATATTTTCAAGATAATTACAATATCCTTTCACACTTCCCTACACTAGAAATGTAAAATATAGTGACCCAGTGAGACCCACTCCTAAACAAGGAATAATAGAGTTGATACCCAATCTGGTGTAATTTTCCCACCCTCACAGGATTTACTCAAACACTCTATTTTTATCTCACTGAAAAATAACATTCCAGAAACTGAATGTTGTTTCTTCTCCTTATTTTACTTCTCGCTCTTTTTCTTTCTTCCTTGGTATGTTCTTCAGCAATTGATTGGCTGCTATTTATTGATGAGAAAGATGCTTAAAATTTTGTAAAGTTGGCAGCCTATGCATAAACAATTGTGGTGGTTAGAATCTGATTCTTTTTCATTTGTTTTGTTGTGGCTGGACATGACACTAGAGTCTGATTCCCTTTGGAGAGAGAAGAAGTTGCTTCAAGAGTTGGAGGGCTGCCCCTTCATGGTCCGTTGCCCCGGGAAAGACGTCACCACCGAAAAGGGTCAAACGCTCTACAACTTACTTCTCGAGTATGCCTCCGGAGGATCTCTGGCCGATTGCATCCACAGCTGCGGCCTTCCTGAGAAAATCGTGAGCCCTTGCACGAGATCCATACTATCGGCCCTTGTCCACATGCACAGCCTCAGCCTTTGGGTGCTGCAAGAGATGGAAATCAGAAGAAGATGAGTGCGGTCTTCGGGGCACTCCTGCGTACGCTGCACCCGAGCCGGTACACAAGCACAAGTACCTGCCGGAGTCGGACGTTTGGGCCTTGGGATGCTCCATTGTTCACATGTTGACGGGCAGACAACCTTGGTTACCCGAAAAGGAAAAGGATGTTATGTTTGAGGTTGACTTTAGGGATGTGATTCTCGAGATTCCAAACAACATTAAGATTTCAAGAGTGGCCAAGGATTTTCTCAACAAGTGTTTGATTAAGGATCCGACAGCCAGATGGAAGGCCGATATGCTTCTAAATCACCCTTTCCTTCAAAATGTTGACGATCACACACCAAAAGGTCGACACAGATTGTCTCACCGGATTTACTCATTGGTGCCGCAGTGTTTTCAAGTTGAGGCCCGTGGATGAATATGTTTAGATAGATCATGGTGGAATATATGTATTGTTCATGTTAGATCCTATACATATTGATGTAGAGCGTATGTATGATTGGGAAGAACACGAACAATTCACAAGAGAATACTTCAATTTTTCGATAAAACAAGTCTGTCTTCCAAAAGGGAGAAGACGATCTTTAAATACATCAGAAATCCCTAATCTTAAAAGTTCTGCAAATAACCAAAAAGGCCCAAAACTAATAATAATAATAAAAAGAGCCCAATAATAAATAAGACTAATAATAATAAATGAAGCAAACTAAATACGAAGACGATCATATTTATTTAAAAACACTATCGCGGTCTCGTCTCCATCATCCTCCCCCGATTGGGCAGGATTCGGCCGCGAATCCGA
>CACSLK010027801.1:917968-929595 GCA_902706635.1 Striga hermonthica
AAAAAAAAAAAAACAAAAAAACAAAACAAAACTATGATTCTTCACAAATCACGCACGGACACAGTTAACACACACCTTCATCACCAATCCTCCTCCCGCCGCCACCAACACAGTCGCCTGCCGTCGACCCTGCCACCGTCCGGCCCCGACGCCCACCGCCGGACTCGCCACCATCACCGGCCCGACATCTGTCGCGCCTCAAACTCCATTGCTGTTCGCCGTGCCTCCGACGACTGTAATTGTTTGTAGATTTTGGACTTCGAGAACGCCACCGCCGAGTTATCTGTCACCATCCCCGACACCCGCCGTCTCACGAAGATAATCTCGGGTGATTGTGACGATTTAGACGATTTAGAGAAGGAGACTTCGAGAACGCCGCCCTCCGGAGAAGAATCTATTGTGGGCTGAGATTTTCCAATTTACGGTCTTGATTTTTGGATTTTGGATTGTGGGGCTTTAGTTGGAGAATTTGATGTGTTTGAGTCAAATTGCAATTTTTTGAGTTTCAATGTACTTCAATCAACTACCTGTGGTAGACTGGTGATTTACTAAAGGTTCTAGGGGTTAAATGAAAATTGTATTATTTTGAACATATTATGATTTGGTTCACACGGGTCATATTCATAACTAATCAAATATAATTATTATTTTAATACTTCTATATTTTAATTGTTGAACTCAATGACATTTTTATAAAAAAATTAAAATAATTATAATATTTTTATATAATTTGTACATTTAGTTAGTTCGATCATTTAATTAATAAAAAAATTCAACATCGAATCGAAATAAAGTATTTTAAAAAGTAAAAAAAAAATCGAACAAAAAATTTTAGATTATTTCTTTTCATTCGATATTGTGCAATATATTAGTCATTAATGTTCAACTTGTATAACCATAAAGTGCACTTGTAATACATAAATATATATATATATATATATATATATACATATAATATTTTTTATATAGTTCGATTATTTCAGTTATATTGATTATTTTTAGAAAATAAATTCGGCGTTGAATTGAAAGAATTGTGATTTTAATTAATAAAACCAATTATCAAACCGATATATAAAATTTTGAATCGAAAACTCTATTTCGGTCGCTTTCGCTTTCGATATCTATTGTGCAATCTGCTAGTCGCTATTAAGTGCAACATCTTATTTATAAAGTGCAATGTGTTGTTTTATAAAGTGCAACATCTTATTTTATAAAGTGCAACATCATATTTCATAAAGTGCAACGTATCGATATATAAAGTGCATTGTCGAAATTTTGATATGTTAACATGCCTTTTTTTTTTGGGCAAATGATACGATGGGTGCTAAAATATATGTATCTCCATTTTTCAGATTTATGATGCGTGGTATATTGGTGGGTCCTATTGTCCATTTTTCTAGTATGTTGCGTAACATTTTGGAGGAAGCTATTGACGTTAATTGTGGAGTGTGATGATAAAGTGCACCATGTTGTGTAATAAAGTGCGATGCGTTGTATTATAAATTGCAACGTGATGGTCGAAATGTTGCATGTAATGCGTGCTTGTTTTATAGCGGCAATGTGATAGTCATTAATGTGCAATTGGTCGACCAATATTGTGTACTTGCAACATAAACATGATGAATAATTTGTCACAAACCAAACTAACATCGTACTGAAATGATCGGTTTTTTCGACCGGTTAATCGGATTAAATTAAATAATCAAAATGATTTATTATGTATATTATAAAATACATTTAGATTTTTTTTATTTTTTATGTTTAATATTTTATAATATTATGGTTGAAATATAATATAAAAAGTATCAAAATCTACTGATTGTAAATATAATAATATTTTATAATGTGTATATCTACACCCTATGTGCATTTCATATAATATTTTATATATTTTTTTCATATAATATTTAACTTGTTTGGTATTACTATTGTGCATTTTTACATGCATTTTATATAACATTAACACTTTTGAAGTGCTAGTGCCCTAAGGGTCAGTTTGGTTGGGCATATTGGGCTTGATATCAAGCATCTTCTTATTATTTCAATACGATTAAGCTGTTTGCTTGGGCATTGGAAATCCCTTTATATTGCTTGGGCCCGGCAACATTATAAACAAAGTGTTGGACTAGTGATCCCACCCTTAATGCCTGATACTTTATCCCAATATTAAGTTCCTCTTTTTTTTTACCAAAATGCCATCTATATAAATACTAAAATCGGATCTCTTGACTTCATTATTGCTCTCTCGCAGAAAACCTAGGGTTTCCACGGTCCTTCTTGCATCGCTTCTGACTAGAGACGAATCTCAAAAGGTACGGGATATTCTTCCTTCAATTATCAACAGAGCTCATTTTTTTCCACGGATCTAATCTTTTGCGTTGTAATTTGTTTTCTCGTCGTCGTATTTTCGCTACTGTTTTGTGTTGTTGCGGACTGGACGTTCGTCGCTAATAGGGTGGATTTCGGTCTTGCTTAAGGTAACAGCCTGACCTTCTGCACCTACATTTGCTTTGTTCGGTCCATTGTTTGTATTGTTGGCTCCGATCTAAATTTCTTCAGCGGGCCAGAAAAGTGAAATCAAATGCTTGTTGGGCTTGTTTCATTGTGTGAGATAGCATATTTACCTTTGTCATTGTTATAGAAGAATGGCAAATGTGCATTGTTGTTTTTTCTTCATTGATTGCAATAGCAAATATGCTATCTGATTGTTATGCAGATTGATTTTTTTTTTTGGTGTTGAATGCTTATATCTAGTTTTATATGTGTATATGTGTTTGTGATTGTGTGAGTGGTATCCTATGAAGAAAATTTATTTGGTTTTGCATTCATTTGGGCTTTTGAAGTGGTTTTTTATGTTCATGGTTGACTAGAACTGATTTGGTTTGTTTATAGAGTTTCTGTTGAAAATAACATTTTTTGACTTTGACATGAACTTTTTGGAAAACCTTTAAACCTTTTCACCCAAATGTAGTCATGGATGTATAGGACCTGTGTTCTGTCAACTCTATTTACTTCAAAGCATTTACTATTTTCGATTACGAGCTAAGAATCACTTGCATTAGAGTCTGCAAATGTTTCGGTCGTGTTCATCTCTCAATGGAGCTTTGAAATTCATTTCGTGTCTCATATTTAGCAGAGAACACTCTTCATGAACAATGGTGTTTGTTCTATTGCTTTGAATAGCATATCTGTATTTTTTTACAAAAATGAGGAAGGTGCATTGCTGATTTGAAATTAGTAGATAACATATTTTCTGTCAATTTTTTGTTTCAATGCTTTGTTTCCTTTCTTATTTGTAGATTTCAATTTCATATTACATAATTCTATATTTATTTGTATTTGCTCCATGTGATTTGAGAAATGAGCTAATATTTGAATCTATTTTGAAATTAGAAGGCTTTGATTTAAAATTATATTTTTGTGTGAAGTATGTTCTGAACTATATAGACAAGAATGATGCATGACACATAATTTTTGTTGTACAGATTTTACAACAGCTATTACATAAAGCTCATCAAAGGTATACCATTTAATGGCTGAGATTAACAAGAGAAAGGCTGAACTTTATCTTGTTTTGGAGGAAATCATTAATGAATGTACATTCTTCATTAATATGGTGGTAGCACTAAGACGGGAACAAAGTTGTAAATCATCTAGAGAATATACAAAACGAATTAAATATGTGATGGCGAATAGGATTCCTAGACAAGTAGAACATTTGAACAATTTGGTGGCCTTGAATGAGTTAGACTGTATGGAAAATTTGAGGATGAATGAGGGAGCCTTCGCTAGGTTATGTTACCTTCTCCGTACAAATAGTGGTCTATCTGATTCCAAATATGTAACAGTTACGGAGAAGGTTGCTCTCTTTCTTTCTATAATCGCTCATCATAAAAAGATGAAGGTTGTTAAATTTGACTTTAAGAGGTCTAGTCAAACTGTAAGCATTTACGTACATGAGGTCCTTGCGGCGATTTTGCGTCTTCATTCTACCCTCCTAGTGAAACCTGAGCCGATTGATGATTCAAACAACAATAACAACAGATGGAAATGGTTCAAGGTATTTTCCCATGTTAAAGCTTATTACATATCAAATCGTGGTAAAAGATATTTTAATGGTTGTTAACAATAAGAAAAGTGAATGCCAATTTGAAATAGGGTTGTCTAGGCGCCTTAGACGGAACTCACATAAAAGTGACAGTACCAGAAGTTGATAAACCAAGGTACCGTACCAGAAAGGGAGAAGTTGTTGTGAACGTGCTAGGAGTTGTTGATCGTAACCTAAATTTTGTCTATGTATTGTGTGGATGGGAAGGTTCTGCAGCCGATTGTCGCGTTCTTAAGGATGCAATAAATAAACCTAATGGCTTGAAAGTCCCTAGAGGCAATGAAGGAAAAGGATTGTCCATTTAAATTAATTGTTAAACATTTCATAGGTTTTTACAGTTAAAAAGTAAACAACAAATTAAATCCTGTCTTTTGTAGGTAACTATTACTTATGTGATAATGGCTACACAAATGGTGACAGTTTTTTGTGTCCATACAAGGGAGTGAGATATCATTTGAAAGATTGGGGGGAAGGAAGGCTTACACCTCAGAGCCCTTACGAATTTTTCAACATGTCCCATTCGAAAGCTAGAAACATGGTCGAGAGATCATTTGGTATTTTGAAAAAAAGATGGGCAATCTTACGTAGTCCAACATTTTATGATATAAGAACTCAAAATAGACTAATTATGGCTTGTGTGCTACTGCATAACTTCATTCGACGTGAGCTTCCAGTGGATCCCATAGAAATGATGATCGGAGAAGATGAACAAAACGAAGATGGTGATGATGACTTGTCATATATTGACTGTGTCGAGACCTCTGATCAATGGTCTGAATGAAGAGACACATTGGCTACGTCAATGTTTAACGAGTGGAGGTGTATTAATTGAGTGGATATGTAATCTTTTTTACTGAATTCAAATTGTAAGAAAGATGAACTCATTTCGGTTTGATATGTACTAAAAACTCAATTATTTGTGTTGTTTGCCTTTATATTTTCGTCTTCTAAATTTTGTAACTTGTTTGATCATTACAGTTATTTCTATGTATCTATAATGAATGCATTATCTTGTTGATTTGATATTGTATCTATTATTTTGTTGTGATTTTTGTAATTATACAGTGATGATGAACTCTCCTTCCACAATGATTCCAAAACTAAGAAAACCACGAGCTGACAAAGGTCGAAGGAGTTGGAGTCGGCAAGAGGAGGAAGTTCTTATTGCTGCCCTCAAAGGAATCATCACTACTGGTTGGAAATCTGAAAATGGGTTCAAGATGGGGTTTCTTAACATCCTTGAGCAAGGAATTGGTGAAACAGTTACCGGGTACCGATTTGCGAGGTATGCTCCATATGAACTCAAAAATACATGTGTTGAAGAAAGATTATGGTAGTTTGTGTACTATGCTATCACGAAGTGGTGTTGGATGGAACGAATCAACCATGATGGTTGAATGTACTGACGAAGCGTGGTCGGAGTGTTTGAAGGTATGTTATTCAGATTCCAATATTGTTTTGTCTTTGTTCTAGAAAATGGTACAACTGTGATATTTAATTTGTCATTTGTTCATCATCAGGTTGATGATAATGCTCGTTCCATGCGTCACAAATCTTGGCCATACTACTATGATTGGATCGAGATTTTCGGAAAGGACAGAGCGACGGGCCACCAAGCTGAAGACCTATTTGATGCAGCTAGCAATGTGAATCTATCAGGCCCTTCACGTACTTTGTCTGAGCATATAGAAATGAACGATGTGAACATGGAAGAAGAGTTCAACGAGACAATGTCGGAGAGCACCCAACCATCTTCAACGGGGACGAAAAAAAGCGTAGGGCGTAAACAAAAGTCAGATCAGAGTTCTGATCCTCTTTGTGAAGTTATGAAAAGTTTTGCTAAAAAAACGGGTGCTCGTTTGGAAAAGATTGCGCAAAGGATAGGCTACGAATATGATGTTTCAAGTGCTCGTAAGGATGTTTATTCCATTGTGAGGGAAATTGAAGGTTTGAACCTACAAGAGCAGTTGCTAATCTCCAAAATTTTAGTAAAGAATATCGACGAGCTAGATTTGTTCTTCAGCCTCGACAATGCTGCTCGAGTTGAATTTGTGCGAATGAAGTTGGCCGGAAGTATATAGCGAGCCATGGTTATTCTATTTCAATATTATCAAGTTCGTATTTGGTTTGTTTAGGGTTGAACTTTATTGTACTGTAAGAAACATGAGTTGGTGAACGTTGCTAATTTATGAATGAATTGTTTTCCCTGCACTTGGTTTTTTTTTTGTTAGAGCTGGGACTCCGTAAAATGGTTTGTCTTTTGGAATGAAACATGTATGAACGATGTGAACGATGTGTTGTGGGAATGTTATGTTAAGGTTTCAAGTATTCTGTTTGTTAGTGTTTCCAGATTTGAAGGTTCAACTAATGGGTTTTAGTTTAGTGTTTCCATGTTAAGCATCATACATAGCAACCATGTTAGGTCACTACCACTAAGGTTACGTCATAACCAAACAACTCCAGCAACTCAGCAACAGCTACAAAGATAATCGAATTAAAACTACAATTACAGAAGTAAAAATTGTAGCAAATCTCTTCCTAAGTAACTACTTATTTTATGGCTATAAAATAAAGACACACAATAAAAGCGTGTTTAAAACTCGGCATTGGTTAAAACGACGATAATTTTTCATTCAAAAGAGACGAACATAGTCATACATGATAAATAAAATAAAAAACCCAGAATTGTTAAACCTACATCAACTCCTACCATCCTTCGAATTCCGACAAGGCGTGAACCGTTGGCCATGGTAGCTTATTGGAGGAAACGATAAATAAAAGCAAAAGGCTCCATGAGATAAGCCTACATAAAAACACCCACCTACTTAATACATCACCGTTTTTTTTTTTTTTTTTAAAATGGGTCATCTCCTATTTTTTGTAAGGAGACGACGAAGATGCAGTAGAACTGTTTGGAATATCATAAATGTTGTCATTGTGCTTGTCCCAATCGTGTGACGCCCAGTGGTTTTCGAACTTGCTCATAACAACAGAAGTGGAAGCTAGGGTGGTCGGTGGTTTTTCTGGGTCGGCAACAGACGAAACACTTGTGGAGTCGGCATTGTACCACGCAAGTTCGTAGTGAAAACAATTATTTGTATTGTCAGATTCGTTTTCAATAGCCAAATAGGGATTACCGTCTTCGTCATTGTCTCCTTCGTCTTCACCGTCATTGCCTCCTTCATCTTCTTCGTCAGAAATATTAATCACTTGTCTAGCTTGCCCACGTGCGTTCATGTTACCATCTCCAAACAAATAGTCCAACTCATGGATAATGTACTCGCCCTCCTCCATGTATGCCATCGATAGCTTTTGTTTCTACAATATTAAATGAAACAACATTGTAGATAAAATTAACTTGAATAAATGAAAAAATATATTTATAAATATTTGTATTAATAAGAAGCAACAATCAATTTATAAAATTAAAAAAATAATTAATTTAAACACTTACTCGAATAAGATACTCCCAGGTTTTTTCGCTCGCGTCAACCTTATTGGTTTCAGGTGTGAACACAACCCCGCTTTGTTGTATTATCCAGGTAAATACTTGATAACATTTACGGATTTTGTGTATTTTTTCTGAGCAATACTTGAAATCGAAGCTCTTACCAAATTGTTCGTTTACGACTCCTTGTGCAGTAAGTATAGCGTTATGGTTTACACGGCCAACCTTGAAATTTCCCGCAGCCGCTTGTTGAACCAACTCTTGGACGAACATTCTTTCAATTTGCTTACTCCATTCCCTGAAAAAAAAAATCTTGCTTTGTGAAACGGCAACTTTAGAATTTTTCTTGGGAGCCATTGAGTTACAGAAAAATGGTTTAGAATACTAGTGTTTTGTACTTTAGAATACAATCTTGCTTTGTTGCTTCTTATTGAAATAGCCTGTATCTGCATGAATATTTATATTAGTAGTGAGTGCATCTCAAACCATAGGTTCTCTGTTGAAAGTGTTCATAACTTTGTTGAATTTTTTCTTCACTTTTATCTTTTGTCAGGAGAATATATTCCATCTACCAAAAATTGAAACCTCCATGCGCACTCATTACGTTGCTAATCTTACTTTTTTTTTTCCACATTCAATTTGTATTTTATATGTATGACATGAGTATGAATGAGTCTAATGGCAAGTTTAGGGGGAGTAGGAGAGAATAAGAATATATTCATGTATGACATATGAATGATTGATGAATGGAGATATGAAAGGGAATAAGAATATATTCTCTGCATATTAAGACAACATAGAGACCTAGAATAAAGCACTTACCTGGATAATAGGCCAAAATAAAGCACTTTCCTCGGGCAGAGAGTCTTGTTGCCTTTGTTCATGTACCAATGAGGCAAAGTTATATCTTCCTGAAACAACATCACATTTTCAGCCTTCTCTTTCAAACACAACATTAGCTTGCACAAAAAATGTCTCGAGATAGTGGTAGAAATAGCTTGTCCGAAAGACCGTCTCACAGCTTCAACAGATACCAACCTCCGACAAGAAGGTGTTTACATCGAGAGGAAGCTCAAGTTTTAACGTCCAACACAGAAAAAAATCCGTGTAGGAGATACTATAGATGCAAATATCGAAATGTAAGTTTGGCTTCGATGTCATTGTAATTTAATTCTACCTCCCATGTCATTGGATCCTGAAATTCCTCACACCTTTCAATTTTTCTAGTTGATAATCAATAACTTTTTATTATATGTTTGCATTTGTAGCTCATTTGTTGGTGTTGATAGTGTTATTGTAAGAGTGTTTGTTAGGGAATTAAAAAAAATGGAGAAGCCGGTTTTTATTTTTTTAGGAATTTTCATGTAAGTTAAATCTCTTGGAAGCTTTTTAAACTAAAAATAGAGTTTCATATGCAATCCTCAATTCTAAACCTAAAACGGAGTTATGAATGGTGTGATAATATAGTTATGGTCGTTCAGTCCAAAAAAAAATTTAACACAATGTCTTTCTTTTATTGTAGACGAATGATTGTGAGTTCTTTGAATGGTTGGACGATGAACTACCTCCTTTTCAGAAGGAATGCTACCTAAACCTCAGATCAGCTAAGTTGATGTTGGAGGAAGAAGTAAAAAACAAGGACGCGTTGTTGGAAGTTTTAACTCACAAGTTGGATAAAAAGGGAAAAAAAACTAAGAGATGTAAAAGCTCAAAATGTGGAGCTTCTGGAGCTATTAGATTCATTAAATCGAAAAAGAATTCATGAGAGTAAGATTTGTGTTTTCGTTGTCCTTTTGGGCTTGATCATTGTTGTATGGTATTTTAACGATGGTAAGTATTGACAATAGTTGCAGGCCATTTGTTTTTTCGAGTGACATGAACACTAGGTTCCTAATATGTCTTAATGAACAAACCTGAAGGTTGAATGGTAATGTATGGAGTCTGAATAAATTCCATGTGTAGGTTATGTATTAACTTTGGATGAGTTGTTGTTGTTTGAGAATTAGTAATGTGCAACACTTTTGTTGTAAGCCATTGTTGTGTTATTACATGCCTGCAACACTATCATATTTTCTTGTGATTTGAGTTGGTATATAGTTAGAGCCCTTCCCTAAAGAAAATCTTTGTAAATCCAACCTTGTTTCTTTAATTGTAGACGGACAATTGTTTCTTTAAATTTTGTTGGTTCATGTCTAGTGTAACATGTTTTTTCAGTTCTATTGTCTTTCAAAATAAATTCAAATCATTTATCACATAACAGTGCCCCCAAATTATGCTCAAACACAATACATAAGTATGGTTTTAGCAAAAACTTACATCAAGATGGGTGGTCACGACGTCAGCTGTTGAGACAGTCCAGATTCATCACTGCCACCATCTTCAGAGTGGCACATGTGTGCTCCCATTTTCTTTCCCAGAACATGCTCCCATGCCTGTACAAACACAATTTCCAAGTATAAATAAAATTTCATCCATTCTCATATATAGCAAAATGAACAAACTGTTATCATTACAAAATAAGGTCATTGTAGCAACCCACATTATCATATATTAATTTAAAACCTGACAATCATATTACATTTCCTCCCATGTCTGTACAAAAACAATTAGCATGTACAAACAAAATTATAATCCATTCTCATAAATAGAAAAATGAACAAACTGTTATCATTACAAAATAAGGTCATTGTAGCAACCCACATTCATCACATACTAATTCAAAACCTTACAATCCTAATACATTTCCACACAACAGTTGTGGTCAAAGAAAAAGAAGATTAAGTCAAACTATTGTCTAAAATAATCTAGCAAGGAGGGACAAAATAGGAGCTGCATTCTTTGTCTTGAACAATAAGTCTGCCGTTTCAAAATGTTTCATCCCGTAGGTTCTGAAAAACCTCCATTCCATAGTTTCCTGAAAAATTAATAAAAGTTTAATGAAAAATAAACCAAAAGTCCTGTTAACATTAGGATGAAAAATGAAAAATGTAACCAATTTAGGATCAAATCAACCTTTCTGATTGATTGCCAGTACACTCCGTCGACAGAGACTTTGTTGGAATTTCGATTGTGATATACGCCTGGGATTTGTTTATACTCCAAAAACGATTTGTATTGGCTCCGGAAATTGATGACTTTTTGTTTTACCATTGGGATGGAAAACTTTTTTCTAAACTTCTCTATCAGCTTCCCAGTGATTAGCCACAAATAAGTATCAAAGGTTGTAATGGAACTTACAGGGATATTAAGAGCAGCATATTCAAGTTGTTCAATGAGGAAGTTCTCTTCGTTTTCAGTCCATCCGTCAGTACTGAAGAGCTTTGCAATGTCATCATTTCGAGTATGTGGTTTCATTCCTGCAAATATAGGCATACAAAAGTGAAGTTGAATCATGAGTTTCCCATCATAACAATTCCACAGTATGAGTCTTACTAATCCAAAGCCTTTTGCACATGTCAAATGAAAATGAGAAAGGTCTGCAACTTTGTCCCACCAAGGTTAATATTATAAACTTCAAATCAATTAAAGAGAAGAGAGTGACAAACATCTCCAACACAAAAATGTAAGAACGATTGGAAAGGCACAAGTACAGAGAAATAACAAAGCCCATTTCATCATATGCAAGACGTTATACAATCCAAGAAGAAATCATATATAGTTTTCACACAATTGGTTCATGATAAAGGATAACTTTATTCATATAATGAGTTCACAAATTGTTTAGATTATTTTCACACAATAAGACTTGTGATACACACATATAACATATTCAACTATCGCAATTGCAAGAACATGACGGAAGTCCGAATAGTTCTCTGTAATTAAGAACCAATAGATGCTGCAATTGATTAATATTTCCAACTGCTATTTTTAGTCGTTTCCAGATAAAAAAAAAAGAACTTTAATTGTGAACTAGAAAATAGGTAAAGTCCCAATTAAGTGAACTAGATGAACAAATTAACCAGTCGCAACCTCAATTTATTTGGCAGAAATTATTTTCTAATCCGAGAAGAAATTTACACCGATTAACCCTAACCTTATCTGTTATTCTTTTTTTTTTTTTTTTTTTTT
>CACSLK010027801.1:985238-996996 GCA_902706635.1 Striga hermonthica
ACTTCGTAGTTGTTTGAATCGACTTCATAGTCGTAGGCTTCGTAGCCTTGCCGAGATTCCACTCGAGGTATACAACTTCGTAGTTGTTTGAATTGACTTCATAGTCGTAGGCTTCGTAGCCTTGCCGAGATTCCACTCGAGGTATACAACTTCGTAGTTGTTTGAATCGACTTCATAGTCGTAGGCTTCGTAGCCTTGCCGAGATTCCACTCGAGGCATACAATTTCATAGTTGTTTGGATCGACTTTATAGTTGTCATGATTAGTCGGCTATATAGCCGTTTCGAAAAATTCAGTTTATCCAACAATTATGTAAGAAAACAAATAAATATAGAGACACCTTCGAAGAGTACATTCAAAATCCATTTCATTACTGAATATGATTTGATTGTGGTTCAGTACAAAAGAAAAATTCGAGAACATTACTTAAGCGTAAAAACGTTTGAGATGGGTAACGTGCCAAGATCGCGGCAGCTGTCGTCCTTCTATATCTTCAAGTTCATATGCGCCTCTCTCGAGCACCTTGGTGACTGTGTATGGCCCTTCCCAGTTTGCTTCTAGCTTCCCGACATGCTTCAGGACATCGACCTTCTTTAGTACGAGGTCTCCTACTTGAAATCGCCTGGTTCGCACGATTATCACATGATTCAAGAAGAAAGGCCGCAACTTTCTAGCTGTGATCACCAAGGTGAGGGCAGCTTTCTCGACTTCAGTATACCTCGTCTCGGCACCCTGCAGTACCCGACTTGTGTAATAGATTGGTTGTTGTACACCTCCGGCTTCTCGTATTAACACCGAACTTAACGAAAATGTTCCCACCGAGATGTAGAGTATCAGTTCGTCGCCTGATTCTGGTTTTGTCAATAATGGCAGCTCGCTCAAAAATTCCTTCAGCTTCTCGAATGCCATTTGGGCCTCGTCATTCCATTGGAAAGCCTTTTTCTTTAGTAGTTTAAAAAATGGGAAACTTTTTTCAGTAGCTCGAGCAATGAACCTGCTTAGACCAGCGATTCGACCTGTAAGGATTTGAACCTCCCTGACACTCTTGGGTGGGGCCATGTCGAGGATAGCCTGTACTTTATCCTGGTTCACCTCAATGCCTTTCTCGGTCACGACATAACCCAAGAATCGTCCCGCTCTCACACCGAAGGCACATTTGCCTGGGTTCAACTTCATCCCAAACGCCCTTAGTGTGTTGAGTGTTTCTCTTAGGTCCTCTATATGCGAAGTCGAGGACCTACTTTTCACCAGAATATCATCTACATACACCTCCACATTTGGCTCAATCTGCGATTTAAACATTCTATCCATTAACCTTTGGTATGTTGCCCCTGCATTTTTGAGTCCGA
This sequence comes from Striga hermonthica, assembly GCA_902706635.1. Taxonomy (NCBI): domain Eukaryota; kingdom Viridiplantae; phylum Streptophyta; class Magnoliopsida; order Lamiales; family Orobanchaceae; genus Striga; species Striga hermonthica. The sequence goes on from CACSLK010027801.1 coordinate 986,587, forward strand.
AGGGCATGACGATATAGCAATACGTCCCCCTGCTTGTGACGAAGCTAACTTTACTCTGGTCCTCGGGGGCTAGTGGAATTTGGTGATATCCTTGGGACGCATCCATCATGCTCAATAGTTCGCAACCAGCCGTTGAGTCGACTAGCTGATCGATCCTTGGCAGAGGATAATGATCCTTGGGACACGCCAGGTTTAAATCCCAAAAGTCGATGCACATCCGCCATTTGTCCAACGCCTTTCTCACCATTACGGTGTTGGAGATCCACTCAGGAAACTAGATTTCTTTAATGTGCTTAGCTTTCAATAATTTGTCGACTTCGACCTCGATCGCTTTGTCTATCTCTGCTTAATGGTGTCTCAATCGTTGCTTGACAGGTTTCTTCAGGGGGTCGACATTGAGCTTATGCTGTATGATCTCTGGATCGATTCCCGTCAGCTCCTCGGGCGAAAAAGCGAACACGTCCCTGAACTCCTTTAACAATTCCACTAACTGCCTCTTTAGCTCTTTCTCCAATCCTCCTCCTATCTTGGTGGTTTGGTCCTCCCTTTCCCCAATTTGTATTTCTATTAGCTCCCCATGCGGCTTGAGGTCACTCCTCATCGGCCTTTTCTCGCTCGGTGTTGGCTTTTTTCCTTCTCTCACTTCCGTTTTCTGGTTTGTCTTTATAGCTATTTGATAACAGGCTCTGGATAATTTCTTATCCCCTCGTGCTTCTCCTACCCGATCGCCAACTGGGAATTTCAGTTTCATGTGGTAAGTCGACACTACAGCCTGAAAGGCATTCAACGCCGGTCTTCCGAGAATCACATTATAGGCTGATTCGACGTCGACCACCACAAACCTTATCATCTTCACCTTTCGCAAATCCCCTTCTCCTAAAACGACAGCGAGTGTGGCCTCTCCCAAAGGCGCGACCTCCGAGCCGTTGAAACCGAAAAGCGATGTATGCAGGGGTGATAATTCAATGTCGAGGTCCATCCTTTTGAGGCAATCGTAAAAGATTACATTGACCGAGCTCCCAGTGTCAACAAAGATCCTCTGTACCTCATATCCCGACACTTGGGCGGTTATCATTAAGGCGTCATTGTGAGGCCTCTCGACTTCCCCCACGTCTGCTGGCCCAAAGTTCATCACTGGTCCTCCCTCATCGACTTGGTGGACCTCGACTTTAGCATGCTTTCCTCGAGAATATTCTTTCCTTGCCCGGTTGGAGTCTCCATCAGTTGGCCCTCCGAAAATCATGTGGATCACTCCCCTTTTCATAGGAAGCTCGTCCTTCTCTGGTGATCTTGTCCTCTTGCGAGGACTTTTACTCATTTCTTTCCTTCGATTTGTCCTCTCTCGATCCTTGTATATGAATTCCTTCAAGTGACCGGCCTTTATCAGCCTCTCTATTTCGTCTTTCAGGTGCCTGCAATCATCAGTGTTATGCCCGTAATCTTTGTGGAATCGACAGTATAAGTTGCTCTTATGCCGCGTCGGCCCATCATTCCTCGTCTTGGGCCACCTCACCACATTGTCACGAATCTCCCTCTCCATGACTTCCAGGATCCTAGCTTGCGGGGCCGCCAGAGGGGTGTACTGAGTCGGCCTCCAGCTTCTAGGTCGTCCGTCCTTTTCCGCTCGTGGGGATCCATTTGTCTCCCCGGTCGAGGAACCCCTCTTCTCTCTCCTCTCGTCACGAGGATCTGTTTTGGTTACTTTGACGGCCCGCGAGAAATCGGCTTCTGCCTCCTCGACATTCATATATTTTGCGCACCTCCCCAATACTTCGTCAAACGTCCTACCCGGGCGCTTGGCAAGGGAATTCCTGCACAATCCTGGCAACAGCCCTCGAGTTAATCCTCCCGCTTTTATTTCTTCCGATGCTCTGGGCACTTCAACACACGCTCGCGTATACCTTGCTACATAATCTCGCAGCGACTCCCCTTCTTTTTGTTGTATGCCCATTAGAGTCAGATATGATTTTTCCTGTGGCCTAACACTCGCGAATTGGTTAAGGAAACTCGAGCTGAACCCCTCGAAGTCCTTAATGGCTCCTGCCGGTAATTGGTGAAACCAGTCCTGGGCCGATCCTCGCAACGTCTTCAGGAAGGCTCGACACTGCACCGAATCGTTGTAACGGTGGAACACTGCCATATTCTCGAAGCTCCTCATGTGTCGAGATGGGTCGGTCGATCCGTCGTAGCTTATGTTTAAGTCACGAAAACCCTGGGGAAGGTCGGCGTCGAGGATGTGTTGAGAGAACGGGTGTCCCCTCGGGCCACCAGTTTTCCTTCCTTCAACCCGGGCCTGCAGATCCCGCACTTGGGCCAACAGTTGTTCCAACGTCTCATCCCTCGCTTGAGGGTTAACTGTCCTGACAGAAGAAGCTTCCTCCTCCGCTCTCCGGATTGGCCTCTCGTTAGACTGGGCCGGCTGCTCGCGCTCGACAATGGGTTGCTCAACCCTCAATGGTTCGACCCTATTCTCCTCGACCTGGGGCTGCCCAGTTTGAGCCTGCTTCAGTTGAGCTGCCACCGCTTCTGCTATCATTTTCTGCATCTCACCTCTCGTCACTGTTATGGTGTGCTCCTCAGCTTGTGATCGGACGAGCGCCTGTTCTGGCCCTTCCTGGATTTGTTTCCCTGCCCCCCGAGACATATCGGTGGGTTCCGTATTGAGATTTTGACTCACCCCTGCAGATGCCAACACCGGCACCTTCACTCCGGGCGGAGTAACAGGTGTTTCTCCGCCCAGATCTACTCCTAGAGGAGGCGGTCCTCCAAATGGTGGTAGGCCTAGCACTTGCATCAGTGGAGGTCTAGGAGCCGAGAGCGATGGCGGCCTCCTATCCGTCCAAGCTCCCCTGAACTCTTCGTTCAGATTCCTCTGCAAACCCTCCTTCTCGGCCATCATAGACAGATCAAAGCTAGGTGTGAAGCCCTTAGTCCCTTCAAGAGCTCCCCACAAACGGCGCCAAAATGATGGGTCTCCTCCTAGATCTGGAGTGAACCGGATGGGATGAGCTCGTATCTGTCTGGATCGCCTTCGAACTACCTTTAGACTGCGAGAATACCTGCACAAAATTCAACGCCGGAGGTGTTTCCGGCGAAGAGCCTCCGACGCTCAAGTAAGTATGAGAGAGAGAAGATAAGACTGCCCCGAGAGCAGCAGCCAGAAAAGAGATGTAGAATGGAATGGGAAAGTTAGGGTTTTAGGGCTACCTCTCCTCCTTTATATAGGAGGGTACATTTACCTTGGATGCCCAAAGTACCCCAAGTCGGTGGACCTGAAATGTCCAAATTACCCTGGTCGGTTCGTCTTCCCTCCTTGCTGAGTCACCTTCCATATTTCCTCTTATCCGCTAGAGTAGGAGCATATTCACGGAAAACCTTGGATACTAAGGCTAGGAGGTCGTCCGCACATTAGGTAGCTCGAGGGAAGTCGTGGTCGACTTCCCACTCACCAAGTTATACCTCATTTCGTAGTCGATTTTCCCAAGTCGACTTACGCGCAATCGTCCTCGTCTTGCTGACACACGATGGTCTGTTCTCTCCTTAAGTCGACTTCCTTGAACTCGGCTCAAACGCTTTGATGAACCAACATCGGTATGCTATTGGTTCCATTCTCAGAGTCGAGTAGAGCTTTTGAACCGGATGGCCTATATTATGGCTATATCATATATATATATAGGGTTGGGTTCACATGAGAATGGTTCTCAATGAAAGAAATGAGAATAAATCGTAGTCATTAGATCAGATGATCTAATGGATAAAAAAAAAAGTCAAAATTATCCCTTTATTAAGGGTAGTATGGACATGTACTCATAAAGCAAATTAATATCCACCACATAATAGTAGGCCCCACCCAAATTAAACCATTTCACTTCCCAAATTTTACTTTCGCCAGACCCGTCACCTTCTCTCTCTCTCTCTCTCTCTCTCTCTCTCTTTCACACACACACACACACACACACACACACACACACATACAAACACACACACATACACACACACACACACACACACACATATACACACACCTCCACGGCCAGGCAAACAGATCCACAGACCGACCAGGTGCACGCTAGTCACTGGCCATCCGCGGAACTCCGACGCAAGCCTCCAGCCCTTTGCCACCACCCGCCACACGCGGATCACACACCCGCTCGCCGGAACAGCTCCGCCGCCTCCCACCCATCTCTGCCCGTCACACACATACACATACACACACACACACACACAGACATCTAACACACAGACACAAAACAACATTAAATCCGACCACCACACATAAAACCGCCGGAAACACTAAACCGCTCGCCGCCGCCGGAAGAACGGAAGACGACGTCGTCGTCCTGAAAAACTGGAGTTGCGATCGGAAATTTCATGTCCGAACGACGCTCAACATCTCCGCTGGTAGCGTGTCTGAGTGCGCGACATTCCCGATAGGCGCTCCAATCTCCGTCGGAGCTGAAAAATCCGACTGCACTACAATAACCAAAAAAAGCCGACGATTGTCCGACTGCAGGGAGCCCAGCGATTGTTCGACCGTGGTTGTGCCATCAATTGCCGTCGACCCTGTCCAAGCAACCCAATTCACGATCTGGCAGGGGGAGATCTATTAAGAATTGGAAATTTTATTTTAGATTTGGATAATTTGTAGGGACTTAATTGCAATTTCATGAATTTTCATTATTTTTCAATCTAATTTATGGTCCAAATTTGTAGAATATATAAAATATTTTTTTTAATATTTTTTATACATATATATTGTGCATATTCATCCAAAAGTAATATAAGATAATCAATAAAAACACTTAATTTATATCTATTAAATATGGTTTCAAAAAAAAAAAAACATTTAATTTATATATGATCATATAAAGTAGTGCATTTTATATATCACATGTTGCAATTTATAAAACAACACATTGCACTTTATGAATCTCATGTTGCACTTTACTGTCACGCTCTACATTTAACTTCAACAACTTCAGCCAAAATACCATACAATATAAATATAAAAAAAACGGGCATACATATTAATTTAAGATCAATAACATAATTTATTAACACAAAGCACAAGGATTGCAAACATAAAAATTAATGTAGTCTACTTTATACATCAATACGTTGCACTTTATAAAATGTCAGGTTGCACTTTACAGTACAAAGCGTTGCACTTTATTATGATTATCAGATTACACAAAAGATATCAAACCAACCAACCTCGACATTTTCAACAAAATAAAAATATAAAAATACTAAATAAAATTATTATCATATTGAATATAGTTTTTAATATAGATTACAAATTATTTCGATTATTTATAACATTCGGTAAATCAAACCAAATGATTATGTTCATTTTTAAATTGATTTGAGACAAAAATTCGGTTGGTTAGGTATGTACAATACGTACAGACCGACACCGTGCACTGTAGTGTTAGACGAATTGCACCGTAATAACTGTTAGATTGCATATTATATTTCGTTTACATAGACACTAATGTTTAAATTCAACAAGTAATATAAATTATTAAATAAAAAAAATAAAAATATGATTATTTTTTTGTAATAAATAATATGCCGGTTATGTTGATTATTTATGTCAACCGACCAATTAAACTGATTATGTTCAATTTTTTCATTTCGAAATATTATATTTCATTACTGTTGGTTCGAGTGCACATTAGTGTTAAAATGGTTGCACATTAGTGACTGTTAAATTGCACTATACCGACCAAAATCAATCGAACTAATTTTTTAATTCGACTTTTATAAGTCGGATCGATTAATCTATTTTGTCATTTAAATTTTAGTTATTGCGGTACGATGTAAACTTTATTTTTTTTTAAAATAATCGACCAACTTGTATAAAATTATTATTTTCTAATATTTTTCAACCAAAAAAAAAGTATAAAATGTTAGATGAGAATATTAAAATACTAAATATGATTTTATAATAAAAATAATATTTTAATCCAGTTAGTCTAGTTTTTTTGAGTAATCAATCAAATAAACTATTAATTCTTGTCGGTTTTAAATTGTTTGGGACATAAGATCGAACGGTATACAACATAATATGGACCGATATACTGCACAACATTGATATATGTATTGCACATTAATGTGTGTTAAGTTGCACCTTATATACATTTCATTAATTAATATTGGGAATGTATTAAATTACATATTTGCCTCAAAGTACTAAATTATAATATATTAAAAGTTATAAAATTGCATATAAGTCCCTCAATCTTATGAAATTTTCATTTGAAAGCCCCCATCCACAATAACAGTTCGCAACCCCCCAGCCCGTTGTCGGCGTCTCCGATTCTGCCCGCCATCATCCCTCCGGTAATTCCGCCGTCACAGACACGGTCGTCCAGTTGCCTCCCGAGCCCCAACCCCCGATTCTTTTTCTTCGTCCATGAAACATCCGGCGGGTCAAACGATTTATGAACTCCAGCAACGAGATCGAGCTAAATCGGTCGTGTTTCTTCCTCCCGACAGAGAATATTTGTGAACCGATAATCGCCATCGACATGGGATCTCTCGCCGGCAGAGAAGCTTCATGACGGATATGACGTACTGTGCCGGCGGCGGTTCTGGCGGCGACATCAGCCGGGACCCCTGATGCTTGTTGCGGTGGCGGAGCATGACGCGGTTGAGATCGGGCTGCTGGTGGACGGGAAAATGTGTGTGTTATATGTAATTTTGTGTGTGTACATCTGTGTGTAGAGATCTTTATGTATGTGTGCGTCTTTGTGTGTGAGTGTGTGTGTGTGTGTGTGTGTGAGAGAGAGAAAGAGAGAGAGAGAGAGAGAGAGAGAGAGAGAGAGAGAGAGAGAGAGAGAGAGAAGGGGAAGAGAGAGAGATGACCTGTGAAGATTAACTACGGGTGGGGCCCACAATGTTGGGGAAGAGGGAAGGAATTGATATTGGTGTGTGGGGTCCACTTTATTTTAAACGAGTATTATCCATATTGCCCTTAATTATTGGTCAAATATGTACATTGACCACAATATTTATTTTAAATTACTATATTGCCATTAATGATTGACCAATTTTTTGACTTAATCATAACTATTGATGTGATGTATCCAATGATCCAGCTTTATTCTCATTTCTTTCACTATCTTTCTTTCTCATATGATCCTTTCTCTCTCTCTCTCTCTCTCTCTCTCTCTCTTTATATATATATATATAGGGTTGGGTTCACATGAGAACAGTTGCTAATGAAAGAAATAAGAATAAATCCTTGTCATTAGATCGCATGATCTAACGATGATTAAAAATCAGCATTTGTACATTAATTAAGGGTATTATAGTTATTTCCCGCACACACAACAATCCACAATTAATTCGTCCATATCCCCAAATATATCCCATCCCCAATGACATCACTTTATCTCTCCCCCTAATTAATTCATCCACTCACAGATACACAAACACAGAACATTACACACACACGAGGTCAATGCACGACAACCAAGGGCCACTCCACGGATCGCTGCCGCAGCTACGTCGCCGTTCGCCGCTCACCGGCGGTCGATACCTGAGAACAACAGCGCCCGTCGCCGCCTTTTCGTTTCATCCATCGACCCCGTTTCAAATCCGACAACGAGAAGGTCGTCTTCTCCGGTGACGCCAACCAAAAAACCTTCCAGACACACGCCCACTCCGCTGCCATCTTCACCGACACAGTTCAAGACACCGGCCGCCGACCGGGACGTCCAAACTGCAAACGCCGTCACATTCAGCCGGAGATGTTGGAGGAGGTGACTGAGACGACTCCCGCCGGCTTCACTACAGACGCCGTACACATTTAGCCGGCGACCTGGGTGGAAAACTTCGAAGCCCTCGCCGGATAGTTTGCCTCCGCCGGAAGATCGCGCCACTCGACGGGAGTGATGGAGGTGATACAGATGACGGGATTGATGGAGTTGATGGGAGATTTGTTTTGAGAATTAAATCATTTTTAGGGACTTAATTATAAATTTAATAATTTTATAATATTTCTATTTAACCTATGGGCCAAATTTGTAATTTCTAAGAAGTATATAAAAGCATATTGTTTTTAGTGGTAATGGTGCTTTATAGCACTTTAGCAAAAGACAAAATGAAATATGGCCATCTTTTGTAAAAAGATTAAATCTAGCCATTTTGGGTTGCAAATTGACCAGATTGCCCTTTTTCACCTTTTCTAATTTTCATTCCATTTTCCATTTTTTATTTTCATTATTGAGCCCTTTTTTCACCTTTCAGATTTTCTAATTTTCACTCAATTTTTCCCCGCCTCTCGCACCATTCTCCATTTTCAGATTTTTAAGCTCTCTTCTCCGGCAACTCGAAGCTCTCTTCTCCGGCAACTCGAAGCTCTCTTCTCCGGCAACTCGAAACTCCCATCAATCGCAGTTCATCTCGAAACCAGGTTCATATTTTTTTTTTGTGTTACGATTTTTAGGGTTTTTTTTGTGTTACGATTTCATTACCCAATTTCATAATCTTTTACTCATTTTTCCTCGTTTTCGGCGAGTCGCAGTCACAGTCCGTCGATTTCATTCACACGAGCCACAGTCCGTCGATTTCATTCACGAGTCACAGCCCGTCGAGTGCTGCTTCCGGCTAGTCCAGCCGTTGCTCTTCCCATTCCGGCAAGTCAAAGTCGCTGCTCTTCCCAAGGTGCAGTTCCTTAACTTCAAATTTTTAGGGTTTTTTAGGATTTCTTGATAAAGTGTTTTTTAGGGATTTTAGGGAATTTGTTTTTGGATTAGGGAGTAGAATGTGAGTGGAAATAAGTTAAAACCTTAATTTCATTTGGGAATTTATGTGTTCAATGGGCTGTTGGTGTGTATTTGAGAATTTAGGTGTTCAATGGCCTTAAACCTTTTGGTGTGTATTTGGGAATTTAGGTGTTCAATGGGCTGTTGAGCCGCCCAATTGTTGTGTATTTGGTTTCAATATGTAGAGTTGGCAAATGAAAAGTGTTTGGTCTCTCTAATAACAAAATAATGTGGAAAGAGATTTTGATTGGGTTGTTATTTTTGGGGAATTTTCTGTAATACATATGTCATGATGTGAGAAGATATAACAATCAGGAAAACTGAAGAAATAGTTTAATATAGCTGTTAATGAGCACTGCTATATGGACAGTGTAATGAACTAGACATATAGAGGTTAATCATAACAATAAATTAAATTCAATTATATTTAAAATAATTGCAAGAAGAATGCTCCTTATCATTTACATAATAACCTCTTCAAGTTTGTTTTTGCACTTAACAAAGGTCTAGCTCCCTCTTTGGTTCCAAATTATGTCATGAAATGTATTGTTTTATTACAACTTTAAGGCAAGTGAAAGAGATGTCTAATTCCAAAATACTTAACAGTTGCTTGGCGTATAGGATTATATGGTTTATCACTAACTTTTTTGGAGTGATTTTATGTGGTTGGTGGTCATTGAGTTGCAGGTATTGGCAAGGGACTTGTCAAAGTGATTTTATGTGTAGAGTTAGTATTAGCCGACTCAAAATAGAGCCATATGCCACCCTATTTATGTCTTAAGTTTTGAGTTAATTGGGCTTTTGCTACTAATTTGATATATCGTGAAGAAGTAGTCATCTTTAAATGTAAATTGATGCATTTCTTCATTTTCTTAAACAGATCTTCGTACAAACATCTTACCTCTTTGAGGCGCTATTCTTGGAACACGACTAGATGACAACCGCTAACGAGGTATGATGTTTTTTTGCTCAAAAAATAAGTTTTGTAGTTTACGTGGAAAAACGTCAGTTTTTTGGTTCAAGAAACTAATGTGTTTATGTTGTTTACTCAAGAAAGAGTATTTAACTTCCTGCCAGAAACTGGTTTGTTGTCACGAAACCGGTTTCTTGTTGAAGAAAACGGAAGAAACCAGTTTCTTTGCAAGAAACCAGTTTCTTGCTGGTTTCTTGGCAAGAAACTGGTTGCTTGCCAAGAAACTGGTTTCTTGGCAATAAACTGGTTTCTTGGCAAGAAACTGGTTTCTTGCCAGGTTTCTTGCCAAGAAACTGGTTTCTTGCCAAGAAACTGGTTTCTTGCCAGGTTTCTCGCCAAGAAACTGGTTTCTTGGCTAGAAACCAGTTTCTTGCCAAGAAACCAGCTTCTTGGCAAGAAACTTGGCAAGAAACCAGTTTGTTGTCTAGAAACCGTGTTTGTTGTGTTTTTAAAAAAAAATTAAAATAATATTGATTGTTTCATGATTGTTAGGGGGATTGTTGGAGTTGGAGATGGGGCAAAGCTTGTACTTGGAGCGGCAAAATTAACTGTTAGACAAAGCCTAAAGTAATAGGCTATATTAAGAAGCAATTAGGTGCTTGTGGCCGTCTTCGGGAGTTTGAAGAGTCTTGTTTTGGACATTTGTTGAGGTTTGATGGGCAA
>CACSLK010027801.1:1019229-1069204 GCA_902706635.1 Striga hermonthica
CACCCACACAAAAAAAAAAAACTCTCTAGATGAGCTTGTTCAGGTAAAACTCGTCTAAAAGTCGAACAATTAGACTTGGAGAAGTCTATCGCGTCTGTTGTATTCGGAAAAGAACTTAGGTTATTGTTCTCAGATCGAATCTTAAGAAAATAATTCTATAGCGCAAGAGATCTAAAGTTTAGTTCAAGATCTTACTTGTTTGTATTTGTCGATTCTTTACAGACATACATGGGTTACGAGCCTGGATGAACAACTTTGAATTATTCTTCAACCTTCTTTCGCCTGCCTATCATTTTCCCGTGCTTGCATGTTGTCAGGAGGTCACCAAATTATGTTTCTTACCTGGGCTCGAGTCACGTCGCGTTGCATTGCTGTTCGCGGTCGCCGTGCGCTGCGGGTTATCTGTTGTGGGTCCTGCGCTACTGTACCGCTGCGTGGTGTCACGCATCGTCGATCGCCATGTCTGTGTCTGCGTTGTACATTGCCAATTGGCCCTCAACCTTTTGTCATTTGTTGTATTCCTTAACCTAGGTTGGGCGTCGTGTGGGCGAGGATCTCTCAAACTCTTGTGCAGGAAGTCCCTCTCTCTTGCTCTCCTTCTTGAGCGCTACCAACTTTAAATTTATTTGGTTTGGCATGTGAAAATATTATTTCTTGCAAGAGAATAAGTTTCCCATATGATATTTTTATAGGCTACAAAAAGAACCTAAGGATATTGGGATTAGGACTCCCAATGGGCCAAAAAATACTTGGGATGTGGTCCAGCCGCTTTCTTGTGCCATTAATAATAAATAATTCCACTAAATATTATTATTGCACTTAATTTTGTTCAGCACAATTACATAGGCTCCATTATCCTCGTTCTGTCTTCCAATGTTATAGATATAACGTCCATTATTATTTTATTTACTTATAAATTAATTAACAAAATTTTTGTTCCCAAATTAGTACCACTCAAACCTTATTATTATGTCGGAACTTAATCCACCTTATTATTAGTGGAGCAATAACTATAAAACATATTAGGTTTAATTACACTCAAACTATATTATATTTTAAATTAAGTTGTTTGGTGTAACAATATATTGGTAAGACTATTATAATATTTTTCGATAATCTAAAATTATAATTTATGTTTTTATATCTCTCTCAGTAAAATTTATATGACGTTATCCTCTCTCGCGAAAACCCTATCCCACATCCTCTCTTGCCGTTCTTCGACAAATCTCAGCCGAGTGTGCCTTCCCCGGCGGGTAGCCGAACCCTTAGCTGGCGGATAGCTTGTAGCTGTGCGGCCACGATCCAATCGGGCTTCCTCCTGGTTTTCTCGGTTTAGACGGTGTATTCCCAATGCCCTTTTGTTGGCTATGCCCCGGTTCGGTGGTCAACGTCGAGTTCGACGGCTCCTCTGTCGTTTTTGTGTCTGATTCTCGGCTTCGATGGAGGATTTCCGGAGTCCTTCGGTTGGTCCTGTCTCTGTTGGTGGTCGATGGCGGGTTTGAGGGGTTCTACTCTGATTTGGGACTGAGTGCCACGTAGAGTGTGTGGTTGGGGTGTTGGGTGCGACTCCGGCTGCTAGGCTCTCTGAGTCGCAGCGGCCGGAGGCTGAGGAGGACAGATTCTCGCTCTCGATCCCTATTTTTGCTGGTGTTGTGGCTTTGGGATGACGACACGCCCGAATCTAGCCCAGTGGTGTTGGCCGGATTTTGGGTAGCTGGTGTGTGGGGGGATTGTTGTTTCTCCTTTATCCTCAGAGTGGTTCGAGGTTCGGGACTCGTCTTTTGCTAGGCATTAGGCAGTGACAATAGTAGCGTTCTGGATTTCGGGTCAAGTTGTGGGATGTTTTGTCCTTATTTCGTCGGTGCCTTGTGCTGGGTTTAGCTTTCCTGCTGGGGAAGGGCCTTGTTTTTTAGTTTAGGTCGTTTTGTTCTCTTTGTGTTCGTGTTTGTTCCAGGTTTGTGTTTTTTGTTTTGGCCATTTGGTCTCAATTCGCCCGAGTGTCGACTTATTATAGATCTGACACTCGGGTATTATCCGTTGGGATCTTTTTAGTTGTCTTAGATGCTATTTGTGTTAGTTGTTATTTAGTTGCGAGTTTGTCACTCTAGCGTTGGTAGCCGATTCTAGGCGATCTCTGAATCTGCCTCCCAGTTTTATAGCCTCTGGTTGTACTATTCAGCTTTTGGCTGCTTTTTTTTTTCGCACTTTGTGCGCTTTGATTAATATAATTCCTCTATCGTTTTGAAAAAAAATAATTGTCTCTCTTAGTAACTTCCTATTACTAAATATAAATACGTGTATCCACCGGTTCAAAATTATATGTTCTAAAATATTTTCAATTTTGTTTAAATAAGTTAATTGTTTTCTTAATTTTTAAAATCTTATATATAGATATTTTTTATTCATTTTATCATTTATAATTCTCATATGAGTTATATTTGTAATGTCTTGTTAGTTCAACCATCGTTATAGTACAAAACTATATGTAATAACCATTAAAGTCACATAGGGTTGTCAATGGGTACAATGCAAAATCCAGAACTACTTAGCAACAACAGTTTTTCGTTGCTAAGACAATATTAAAAGATTACGTTGCTATTATGTTGGTATTTGCTAACGATAATTCCTTTGCTATCCGCATCAAATGTATACGATTTGCTTCAAAACACGATGGTTGCGAGAAAAATATGTTATCCACATCAATTGTTGGTGTCGTGTTCGAAACCAAGCTTTTACGGAGATACTACTATTTTCCATGGCTTTATTAAATGCATGCAATTTTGCTTCAAAACACGATGGTTGCGAGAAAAATATGTTATCTGCATCAAATGTTGGTGTCGTGTTGAGAATCCTGTTGCAGAAAGACTTGTTTCTGGGAGACCTGTTGTCAAGAGACTCGTGCATACCAAGAGACCTATTGTCGAGAAACCTGTTGCCGAGAGACCTGTTTCCAAGAGACCTATTTTCGAGAGACTTGCTGACGAGAGACTTGTTTCTAAGAGACCTGTTTTCTAGAGACTTGTTGTCGAGAGACCTATTGCCGAGATACCCGCTTGTTGCCGAGAGATCCCTTCGTGCCAATAAACCTGTTGTCGAGAATCTTGTTTCCAAGAGACCTATTATCGGGAGACCTGTTGTCGAAAGACCCGTGCATGTCGAGAAACCATTTGTCGAGAATCCTTTTTTGAATGACTTGTTTTTTAGAGACATTTTTCTGGGAGACCCGTGCGTACCGAGATTCCTATTTCTGAGAGACCTGTTTCCAAGGGACTTGTTGTCGAGAGACTCGTGCGTGTCGAGAAACCTGTTGTCGAGGGACCTGTTGCCGAGAGACCTGTTTCTGAGAGACCTATTTCAGAGAGACATGTTTCCGTGAGACCTATTGTCGAGAGACCTGTTGCCGAGAGACCCGTGCGTGGCAAGAGACCTATTGCCGAGAGACCTATTTTCGAGACACCTATTTCCGAGAGACCTATTACCAAGAGACACGTGCGGGTCGAGAGACCTATTTTCAAGAGACATATTTCTGATAGACCTGTTGTCGAGAGACATGTGTGTACCAAGTGACCTGTTTTTTATGGAGTGACTTGTTTCTGAGAGACATATTTCTGAGAGAAGTGTTGTCGAGAGAGACGGAATATTTATTCTCTCTCATGCTCTCCCATCTCTCTTACTTTCTCTCTCTACCACCATCACCAATCTCTTTCTTCCCTATCCCACCTGTCAGCCTCCCGACCACCCCCTCCATATAGTGTCACCGTCGCCGGCGGCGAGTCGCCCGGCTCCGGGAGGTCGGCCCGCCTCCTCCTCTCCCAACCTCTCTCTTACCTCATCCACTGTCTCTCTTACCTAATCCCTCTCTCTTCCATGGACTCCTCTCCGGGACCTTAGATCCAACCCCCGACCGCCGCTCCCTTACATCTTTCCGGCGAAAACCAAGGCCAAACCTCCTCATGGACAAACAATTTCAAAAACCTCCTCAGATCAGTCGTTCCTTCAACCAACCAAAAGATCAAGTTTTTTCTCCCTCGGAAAGGAAGCCGGCCGACTGTTTATTGTGTTTTTGTGCTTATTTTCGTGTGTTTTTGTGTGCTTTCGAGTCGATTCTAGGTTTATTTTAGTGTCGACCGGTCCATTTTGTCGTTTATCGTATGTCTTTATGTTTTTCTTTCTATTTTATATTTTGGCGTACTTTTCCGTGCTTTTGGTGCAATTTCATGTTTATTCCGAGGATAGCGAGAGAGAGTCGAGCCATATTTCGAGAGGGTCGAGCCACATTCCGAGAGATGAGCATTTTCCGAAGAAGTCGAGTTTTCGAGACGTTTCGAGCCATTGCGTATAAGATATTTTCAGTTCCGAGAGCCCCGAACCACCGTGCCGCGAGCTCGCCGCCGCTTTCGCGACCTCGAGAGCTTAGCCCAACTGTCTCGCGAGCTCGCCGGGGAATTCACGACCTCGAGAGCTCCTTGCCACCATGCCGCGACCTCGCCGAGAGATTCACGACGTCGAGAATGTCTTCATCCCGCCGCCTGCCGCACGCCGCGAGCTCACCTCCGTTTCCACGACCTCGAGAGCCTCTCTTGCCCGATGCCATCACTTGCGTGCTCGCGATTTCCACGGCGTGGTCGAGAGTGCTTCATTTAATCTGTGTTTTTGAGTGTGTGTTTGTGTGGAGTATAAATACTTTTTGGCTTTTGCATTTTGGGATTATCTAGCTCATTATGAAACTTTTCCTTTTTTGATTCTTAGCTTAAGTCTTTTATTTCTCTATAGAGTAAGGTGAATGTTATTTACTCTTTCCGGCGACTTTTTCCGGTGACTTTTCGTTTATGCAAAGTTCTAATCTTTTTCTTCCGATTTCAATCAAGCATGCGTTAGGGATGTGAGTACTTACTTTCAAGCCTTGTGATCTCGATTTTCGTACTTACTTGATATCTCGTGCGTAGAAGTAATTAGGGCTTGCTCGATTATTGGGTTTTTAGTAGCTATTTTAGTTATTTTTATGATGCTTGGAGTTGATTGATTGATTGATTGCTATTTAAAAAATCGTGACTTTACATTTAGCTTGGTTATTTCGTAGTAGGATTTCGGTTTTGATTCTTAAGCATGCTAAATGGAGTTCGTTTCTCTTACTTTCGCTTTTGTTGCTCTTGACTATGTTCACCGGATGAGTTGCTAGGGTTCCATAGTTCGTTTACTTACTTGTTGCTCGTTTACTTGCTTTCACAAGTCGTAATTAGTGTTAATCAACCTCAACTCAAATTGATTAGAATGTTTAGGACTTTATTTTCCATTTTTGTGATTTGAGCGATTGAATAGTAAGTAAATCTCCGAATGGCCTTCCCTCGAGATCGACCTGTGTCGTGTAGCTCGGTTATCCTTTACCCACCGCAAATTCTTGCTAAACAAATGGCGCCGTTGCCGGGGAAGGCAAGTAGGACGCCTAATTTTCTATTTGATTGTTCCTTTTTCTCGCGTTTCTCTTGTTTCGTGTGATTTTGCTTAATTTCCGTATTTCTCTTTATTTCTCTTGATTTTTTAGGTAATTTTTATTTTAGTTTGTGTTTTCAATTTCGATTTTTCCCTTGCTTTCCATTGGTGCGTTCACGGTTATTGTTTGTGGTTTTGTTTATGCGAGGTAAACGAGGGCGTAAACCCCGAGAGGAGCCACCGCCATTCGACCTCTTTGTTGAACTCAACATCGACGAACCACAACCCAAGCCCGAAACCGAATCGATGGCGGGACAAGAAGAACAATTGCCACCACTACCTCCCCCGAAAATGAGATATTTTGCACGGCCTATCATTGGAGACAACACTTCATGTCTCGTGCTCGGGGAGGCGGCCCGTAACTACGACCTTAAGATCATCCATCTAAACCAACTCCGGTCATTCTTTGGCCTTCCCCAAGAGGATGTCCTCAATTTCATCCGAGACTTCTATGCAACCGTCAACACATTCCCCCTCCAAGGCCTAACCGAGAACCAACTTCGAATGAGATGCTTTCCCTACACGTTGAAGGATCGAGCCAAGACTTGGTTCATGACCTTGCTCCCGAATTCGCTCACAAATTGGGAAGCCGTGTATGAAAAGTTTATGGGAAAGTATTACTCACATCAAAAGACTACCGATCTCCGGACCCAAATCGCAAGTTTTAGCCAAAATGTCGGGGAGATCTTTCACGAGGCATGGGAGCGGTTTAAGGGATATCAACTTCAATGCCCCCACCATCACTTTTGCCTTGGGGTGCTTAATCAATTTTTCTATGATGGTCTCCACCAAACCCTCCAATATATGGTAGACCATGCAGCCGGAGGGGACATTGAGAGTCACACGGCCGAGGAGATCTACGAGTTTTACGAGATGTTGAGCGAGAATTCCCAATGGAAGAGCGTACGCAAGAGGACCCCCGTAAATGAAGCTACACCATCAACCGGGTCTTCGAACGATGCTGTTCTTGCCAAGCTAGCCTCATTGGAGGAGGAACTTAAACAACTAAGGTTGAGAGATGTGAAGTCCACTCAAGTTGTTATGGCCGAGGTGTGTGGTTTTTGCGGTGAGACGGGACATGGAGGCCACGAGTGTCCACCCTATATGGAGTCCGCGTATGATCCTAACCTTGAAGGAGTTCCCTACGATATTAATGCGATCCAAGGGTACGCCCCCCGGGTACAAAATGATCCCTATTCGAACACGTACAACCCCGGGTGGCGAAATCACCTTAATTTCTCATGGCAGGACCCGAAATCGGGGTATGCACCCCAACCGACTCCAGAACAAGTCTATCCCCAACCTCAAAATATGCACCACCCAACAACCGACCACCATTTCAACCGAGGCCCGAATTCCAAGGATATCAACCGAGGCCCAAGTTTCAAGGGTACCCACAAGGGCGTGGAGGATTTGTCCCGAGACAACCAATGCCATCTCCACCGGAGCCTGAGAAAGAAACTAAGGCACCTACCTCGGACCCTCGAATCGATAATATGGAGAAGTACCTTCAAAGCCTCGCTTCAACCGTGTCCACCTTTCATGAAATGGTTAAGGGTGTACCTTTAATCCAAGCTTCTCTCAAGTGCCTTGAGACACAAATGGGGCAACTTGGGACGTCTATCGGTGAAATGCAAAGAAACAACAAGAAGTATCGACTCCCGAGCCAACCCGAGCAAGCTCAAGCCGTGACGGTCTTACGAAGTGGGAAAGTGGTGGATAATCGAGTTGAGATGCCTAATGATGTGATGGTTGAGGATGTTGATGATAAGGAAGATGAGGATGAGTTGAATGTAATGACGGACTCCGGGAAGAACAAGAAGGTGATGATCAAGGAGGAACCGAAGGAGAAAACCAAACCCGATAGCCTTGATACCTTGCACAAGTCGGTTACACCATACCGCCCACCGGTACCTTACCCGAGTAGACTCCAAGACACCAAGAGGAACCGCCAATTCAAGGATCTATTCGATATGCTTTCCAAGGTAAATGTGAACCTTCCTCTACTTGATGTGATAAAGAATGTGCCGACTTATGTTCAATTCTTTAAAGACTTGGCCTCGAAGAAAAGGAGGTTTGAGGATAATGAAAAGGTGATGATCTCTGAAGTTGCTTCCACCATGATTCTGAGGAAAGAATATGACCCCAGGGGTTTTGTGATCAAGATTACCCTCGGAAATGAAAAAGAGACTAATGGAATGCTTGATTTGGGAGCCGGGATCAACCTTATGCCATATTCGATTTTCAAGCAATTGGAGTTTGGAGATCTCAAGCCTACGAGGATGTGTTTGCAATTGGCAGATCGTACACTACGTTATCCGAAGGGTGTTATTGAGGATATTTGAATCCGAGTTGGAAATTTGATTGTCCCGGCGGATTTCGTGGTACATGATGTGGGAGAGGTCCCAAATACTGAGAATGAGCACACCATCTTGCTTGGCCGCCCGTTTATGGCCACTACCAATACTCTCATCAATGTCAAAGATGGGCGAGTCACCTTATCGGCTCTCGGTGAAACGGTCACTTTTACAATGAGCGAGGCAAAGACAACACCGTCATTCACCGAGAGTTGCTCATATGTTGATGTGATTGAGGTGGAGGTCCACAACATTTTCCATGCTGATGTCTCTTGTGAGTGTGGAGTTCCCGAAGGAGAGGAGCCGGAGAAGCTTGATCCCGAAGAAGAAGGTGTGGTGGATCTTATTGAGATATCCAAAGAACCCGTACCCCGGGAAATTTCGACTGAGCTTAAACCATTACCACCACACCTCAAGTATGTCTTTCTCAAAGAAAATGAGAAGAAACCCGCCATGATATACTCGGGGCTCTCGAATGAGGAGGAGAAATTACTTGTGGATGTCCTCGTGGCGAACAAGGATGCTCTCGGGTGGAGTTTGAGTGATATCAAGGGGATAAGCCCGGCCACATGTATGCATCAAATTATTCTTGAGGATGAGTCAAAGCCTATCCGGGAGGGTCAAAGGCGATTGAATCCTACGTTGATGGAGGTGGTAAAAGGGAAGATTCTTAAATTGCTACAAGAGGGGATCATCTATGCCGTGGCGGTTAGTGAATGGGTGATCCCCGTGCACGTTGTTCCGAAGAAGAGTGGAATCACGGTTGTGGAGAACAACAAGGGGAAGCTTGTTCAAGAGCCACGACGGGGTGGCGCATGTGTATCGATTTTCGAAAGCTCAATGCCGCCACAAGGAAGGACCACTTCCCTTTGCCATTCATCGATCAACTCCTCGACAAGCTAGCTGGCCACCCCTACTATTGTTTCCTAGATGGATTATTGGGGTACTACCAAATCCCGATTGCCCCGGAGGATCAACCAAAGACCACCTTCACATGCCCGTTTGGCACTTTTGCCTTCCGGAGGATGCCCTTTGGGCTTTGCAATGCTCCCGCCACTTTTTAAAGGTGCATGTTTTCTATCTTTTCGGATATGATTGGTGAATTTATTGAGATATTTATGGATGATTCTTCCGTGTTTGGTGATTCATTTCTTGATTGTCTTGATAAATTGAGCAAGGTGTTGAGTAGATGCATTGAGAATAACTTAACTCTTAGTTGGGAAAAATCACATTTCATGGTGCCTAGTGGTAATGTGCTTGGTCATGTCATTTCATCTAAGGGTATTGAGGTAGATAAAGCTAAAGTTGATGTGATTGAGCAACTTCTACCCCCTTTGAATGTTAAAGGTGTTCGTAGTTTTCTTGGGCATGCCGGTTTTTACCGGAGGTTTATAACAGATTTTTCAAAAATAGCCCGACCATTGTGTGCCTTGCTTGCTCTTGACGTGCCTTTTGATTTTAATGATGAGTGCTTACATGCCTTTAATGAATTGAAACAAAAGTTAGTCACGGCACCAATTGTGATGCCTCCGAATTGGTCCCTACCTTTTGAAATTATGTGTGACGCTTCAAACTATACGGTAGGGGCCGTTTTGGGGAAAAAGGTCGATAAACGACATCATGTGATCGCATATGCTAGCATGACCCTAAACGATGCTCAAATCAATTACACCACCACCGAGAAAGAGTTTCTAGCCATTGTCTTTGCATTAGAGAAATTTCGTGCATATGTGGTTGGGTATAAAATTGTCGTGTATAGTGATCATGCGACATTGAGGCATTTATTGGCTAAAGCTCAATCAAAACCGAGGTTGATTCGTTGGGTGTTATTATTGCAAGAATTTGATGTGGAAATTTTAGATAGGAAAGGGTGTGAAAACGTTGTTGCCGATCATTTATCGCGCCTTACATTGCTTTCGAGTTCTTGTGATTTGCCCAATCTTGATGATTCATTTCCTTACGAGCATGCTTTTCTTGTTGATCGTGTGCCTTGCTATGCCGATATTGCAAATTATTTGGCTAGTGGTATCTTGAATGATGACTTATCCTTCCAAGAAAGGAAGAGATTTATTTCCAAGTGTAGGTACTTTCTTTGGGAGGATTCGTACCTTTTCCATCTCGGGAAGGTCGAAGTCATTAGGCGGTGTGTACCCGAGAAGGAACAACACGATATTTTGACCGCATGCCACTCGTCCAATTGTGGTGGCCATTTCGGAGGCTGAAAAATGGCATTCAAGGTGCTTCAAAGTGGATTTTATTGGCCCACGATCTTCAAGGATGCCCACGCCTTCTCGACTTCATGCGATCGATGTCAACGCTCGGGAAATATTGGGAGGAGGAATGAGATGCCCCTTAACACGTTTCTTCCGGTTGAAATCTTTGACGTTTGGGGGATAGATTTCATGGGACCCTTCCCGAGTTCCCATGGGTTTGAGTATATTTTGGTCGGTGTGGAGTATGTCTCGAAGTGGGTAGAAGCCATCCCGGCTAGGACTTGTGACGCAAAGGTCGTGGTGAAATTCGTGCAAGACCACATCATCAACCGTTTCGGTTTCCCTCGAGCTATCATTAGTGATGGAGGTTCTCATTTTTGCAACCGAATTTTCAAAGAGCTTATGGAGAAAAATGGGATCGCCCACAAGGTTGCTACGCCTTACCATCCCCAAACCTCCGGACAAGTCGATACGAGTAACAAGCAAATCAAGGCTATTCTTGAGCGAACCGTGAATGCTTTTAGACGTGATTGGTCCCAAAAGCTCGGGGATGCATTGTGGGCACATCGTACGGCCTACAAGGGTGTTCTAGGTATGAGCCCTTTTCGTTTGGTATATGGAAAAGCTTGCCACTTGCCGGTGGAAGTCGAGCACAAAGCCTATTGGGCCATCCGGACCATTAATTTCGAGCTCGGCTTAGCCAGAAAGGCGCGACACTTGCAAATCGATGAGTTGGATGAGTTACGCAATGAGTCGTATGAGAGTGCCCGTATTTACAAGGATAAAGTTAAGAGGTGGCATGATTCGAAAATTCTAAGAAAGGAGCTCACGACCAGGATGAAGGTACTTCTTTTTTACTCGAGACTTCGTTTATTTCCCTGTAAATTAAATTCAAGATGGAGTGGTCCGTTTGAAATTGAGGAGGATTTCCCTCGGGGGTCGTTAAACTCTTTAACCCGACCGACAAAACATCTTTCTAAGTGAACGGCCACCGGGTGAAACCGTATCTCGAGGGGGAGGTTAAGGATGTTCAAGTCCTTTATTCCCGGCTCGAGGAGCCAAAGTACTAAGGAATTGACGGGAAAGTCGAGCTCACGACGTAAAACCGAGCGTTTCGTGGGAGGCAACCCACACGTTTTTCTTTTCTTTTCTTTTCTTTTCTTTTCTTTTCCTTTAATTTTTCCTCGTTTTTCTTCCAAAAAAAATGGAGAGCTCGGCCGACCTGTTCGGCAGTACCGACTTGTTAGAGCCGAGCAAAAAAAAATTGAGCGAAATCGAGCGTTAGTTGAATTGGAAGTTAACTCGGGCATTTGGAGCGAAAAATGGGAAAATATGCCTAAGTATGGGAGGGACTAAGCTGCTAAATATAGACACTCGTGAGCTAGTCGCGTTGCCCGCGAGCTCGCCATCTCTTGAACTCACCATCTTCAGCTCGCCTCGTTCCGCCTGGCGGAAATCATCGCAAGCTCGCGCCGGCAACTCGCGACCTCGCCGCCGATTCCGCGAGCTCGTCGCGCCGCCACCATGCCAAGTTCAGGCCTCCATCTTCCGCCAAGAAAATTACGCCGCGAGTCCGCCACCATAACTCTCGTCCTCGCCGCGAAATCTGCGACCTCGCAGTGCTCCGACCCCAAAAACCTTCAGCACGTCGCCTTCCGCCGCGCGGACTTCCTCGCGAGCACGCAACCCGAACTCGCGACCTTGCCAATTTTCCCGCGACCTCGCCGCGTCTTTCGACTCCATGATCAGCACCTGTATCTCCGCCTGGCAGAATTAACTGCGACGTCGCGGTTCTCGATGTCCGAAGCTTCAGCAGGTGATCCTCCACTGTGCGAAAATCATAGCAACCTCGTGAGCCCGACCCAGTTTCCTTAGCCCATATCTGCTCCAGCCCGCATAATCAAAACCCATCCCGAACCCTGGCCTAGCCCGGTCTGGGCCCGTTTGACTAATAACAAAAAAATTATTATATCAAAAATCCAAAAACCCATAGCTCATTTCCTGATTTTCCTACCCCTAAGCTCGATTTTCCCCAGCTTTACTCTCTTCCGCCCGCAGCTCAACCCAATCTCCACCATTATCTCCACTCCAATCTCCGGCGAACTCCACAACGGCAAGACCAAACGCCGGCGAGCAACTCACGACCTCTGCGGTCTCCGGCGACTATCTCTCTCGACAGCAGCACACGACAGCGAGCTTCTCTCAGCACGACGACCGAGCCCTGCACTTCGACATCCGCCGGCGCTTGTTAGCTTCCACCGACCTTCGTGCTCCTTCGACGACCGTGCTCTGATGTTCACGACAACCTCACACTCCGGTCACAGCAACCTCGAGCTTCGACCGCCGGTGACCGAGCCTCCACTTCCCGGTAGCCCCGAGTGCTACCGAGATAATCGATTTCACTTTTCTTCACTCGGTTTATTATTCCCCTCGATTAGTGGAGTTTTGAACATAATATATCATTTATTGATTTGAGCGGTTATTTGGAGACGGGGATTGCATATTTAATTGATTACGTTGGTGTTGTTGACTTGTCGTTTGGAATTTCATTCCTATATTTGGATATTCTTGTTGTTGGGTTGGAACGCGTCTTGCTGGGCGTGTTCAAATTGTTTTTGTAGGTACAACATCACTTATCAACCCACTCTACCATGCCGCCCAAAAAAGGAACACCCGCACTAGCGCCGAAAGCAAACAAACGAAAGGAAGTAGTCGTTGAGGAGTCGGAGTCGGAATCCGAAGAAGACACACGCCCATCCCACGAGGAATCCGACTTTAGCTCTCGTGCCCCGTTCGTGCTTAAAAACTCCATCGAGTGGAGTGTTTATACCAAACTTCGGGATGCACAAGTTCGCCGACCTAAGGTGATGAATTTCATGCTTTACGAGAGGCTCGGAATTAAAGATGATGTCATGAAATATCTTAAAGTCCTCGGGTTGAAGAGATATGCCGAGAAGGACAACTACGCCTTCACGAAGTTGGTATTGGAGTTCTATTGTACTTTTCAACTTGTACAAAATCGGGAAGTGGTCAAATGTCGTCTAGCGGAAGTCCCCCGGCGGATTACTACAAGTTTGATGAAAGACATCTTGGGATTTCTGGACACGGGATTGGAGGCTCCACCGGAGGGATTCGATGTCATCGAGGCTTGGCGGGAACTAACCGGGTTCCCTTTGACAAAGAAGGGAGAGCTACTCAACGGGCACATTCACGACCACGCGTTGTGCATTGTCCACCGGTTCATTGCTTATAATGTCTTTGGGAAAAAGGAGGAGACAAAGGTGAACTCGAGTGAGATTTTCATGCTCATTGCGCCCTCCATAACATACCGGTGAACCCCCTTCCTTTCATTTGGAGCTCGATTGATCAAACACGATGTCGCAAACGGTTCTACCCTACTTTTGGGGTTCTTATCGGGGAGCTTGTCCACGCCTTTGACATTGAGCCGGGGCCTGAAATTGTGGACTCGACGCGAATCGGGCTCTCGGAGCTTAAATCGGCGCAAATTATTACCAATGAGTCCACTTTGTGCCCCCATTCGAATCGGGATTGCGTACAATCATACTTAAAAAATGTGGGGAAGAAAGGAGACGTTCTCGAGACGTCCACCGGCGCCTGGCCAATTATTCACCTTTCCCCATACGAGCACCCGATGACCGCCATGATGGCGAAGCTAGATGAGATCCGATCATCTATGATCGACGAGATTGCCCGATCGAGAACCCAGATAGATGCTCGATTGGACACTATGGATGGCCGTATTACCACACTCGATACTCGACTCTCGACACACTTAGACTCTCGGACCATTGACCCTTCTCCTCTCCCGACTTCTCATGTCGAGGAACCCAACTCTTCTCTCCCAATTTTGCATGCCGAAGAGCCCGACTCTTATTCTCTTCCTCCGGATGACACGACGATGGATACACGGTGGTTGCTCACCGTGTAGAGTACGCGTTTTCTTTTTCCTTTTTCTTTTCCTCTTCATTTTTCTTCTTGTGCATTGGGATTTATGTGTTTTTCTTTTTCTTTCTCTTTATTTTTTTCGTTTTTGCTCTCGTTTAAACTTGTGTGACATGACTTTCTTCCTTTATCATTTTTCTTAAGCAATGGGGACATTGTTTTGTTTGAAGTGTGGGTGAGGATTTCGTGATTTATGTGGTTTAAGTGATTGCTTTTGATGTGTCTTTGTGATTTTCTTTTGTCGTGATCTTTGTTAGGTTGTTTAGTTTTATTTTGGACCGGTTGTTTTAGGATGTTTTTGTTGGTTGTGTCGACTTCTCCCGCATGAGGCTTAATGTTTGTCTTATAGTTTGAAATGACTTAGTGGCTAGTTTGGATTGCTGATCGTTTTCACTATTAACTCTCATGCTTTATGTGCTCAAGGATTTTGACGGTTTTCATAAAATGAGATGATTATTTGTTGGCATTGGAACTCGCATTCGGATTCAGGAAATTTTCTTGTCCTTTGTTCGTTCTTGATTGATGATCTTGATCATGCTTACCTTGTGCTCGATTATGTGTAAACGTGTTATGCTATGCACTCGAGTTATGTACCTATTGGATTGATATGATTATGTATTGGATGTTATGTACTCGTATGTGTGCCACCCCCTAAAAAAAAAAAATTAAAACAATTTGAATATATGTGGGTTCGCGAGGAAGTACGGATTAGGCTCCTCTTAGCTCGAACCACCTCGTGGAACGGGATAATGGGCCTGGGAAACCGGTCTAGGGAACTCGAGGAAACCCCTCGAGGTCACACCTAGATAAGCAATATCCGGAAACCTCGTTCGGAAAAAGAAGCCCACGAAAAAAAAAGAATAAAAAAAATGATGAGTTCGTGGGAGTTGAACGGATTAGACTCCGCTTTACTTGGTTAGTCTCTATCGAGACAATCCGAGTCAACGAGTATGGGAAACCGTCTTAGGAAACTCGAGGATACACCTCGAGGGTAAACCTAAGTAATAATCGTCCCGACAATTCTCATATGGAAAAAGTGACTCATATATATATATAAAAAAAAAATATGGGAGTTGGCTATTTGGTCTTGTTCTTACTATTTTATACATTGAGAAGACCGTGCTTCTTTGCTTTTTGCACGTATATGTTGAAAAAGGGAAGTTTGATTCGAGTAATTCATGATTGAGCGACTTGGGGCATGTTTTTGTTTTGTGGATTCGTATGTGGGAGCCATGTTTTCAAATTCGAGTCGAATTTGGTGAATAACCGAATGATAAGGAGAATCACATAATGCGTGTTTGTTAATTTTTGAACCGTTCGATCTTTTCTCTCGAACCACTTATTGTTTTATTTGCTTGAGGACAAGCAAAGAGCTAAGTGTGGGGGAGTTGTTTATTGTGTTTTTGTGCTTATTTTCATGTGTTTTTGTGTGCTTTCGAGTTGATTCTAGGTTTATTTTAGTGTCGACCGGTCCATTTTGTCGTTTATCGTATGTCTTTATGTTTTTCTTTCTATTTTATATTTTGGCGTACTTTTCTGTGCTTTTGGTGTAATTTCAGGTTTATTACGAGGATAGCGAGAGAGAGTCGAGCCATATTTCGAGAGGGTCGAGCCACATTCCGAGAGACGAGCATTTTTCGAAGAAGTCGAGTTTTTGAGACGTTTCGAGCCATTGCGTATGAGATATTTTCAGTTTTGAGAGTCCCGAACCACCGTGCCGCGAGCTCGCCGCCGTTTCCGCGACCTAGAGAGCTTAGCCCAACCGTCTCGCGAGCTCGCCGGGGGATTCACGACCTCGAGAGCTCCTTGCCACCATGCCGCAACCTCGCCGAGAGATTCATGACGTCGAGAGTATCTTCATCCCGCCGCCTGCCGCACGCCGCGAGCTCACCTCCGTTTCCACGACCTCGAGAGCCTCTCTTGCCCGATGCCATCACTTGCGTGCTCACAATTTCCACGGCGTGGTCGAGAGTGCTTCATTTAATCTGCGTTTTTTAGTGTGTGTTTGTGTGGAGTATAAATACTTTTTGGCTTTTGCATTTTGGGATTATCTAGCTCATTATGAAACTTTTCCTTTTTTTAGTTCTTAGCTTAAGTCTTTTATTTCTCTCTAGAGTAAGGTGAATGTTATTTACTCTTTCCGGCGATTTCTTTTGCCGGTGACTTTTCGTTTATGCAAAGTTCTATTCTTTTTCTTCCGATTTCGATCAAGCATGCGTTAGAGATATGAGTACTTACTTTTAAGCCTTGTGATCTCGATTTTCGTACTTACTTGCTATCTCGTGCGTAGAAGTAATTAGGGCTTGCTCGATTATCAGATATTTAGTAGCTATTTTAGTTATTTTCGTTTCCTTTACCTTTGTGAGCTCGTTCATGATGCTTGGAGTTGATTGATTGATTGATTGCTATTTGAAAAATCGTGACTTTACATTTAGCTCGGTTATTTCGTAGTAAGATTTCGGTTTTGGCTCTTAAGCATGCTAAATGGAGTTCGTTTCTCTTACTTTCGCTTTTGTTGCTCTTGACTATGTTCACCGGATGAGTTGCTAGGGTTCCATAGTTCGTTTACTTACTCGTTGCTCGTTTACTTGCTTTCACTAGTCGTAATTAGTGTTAATCAACCTCAACCCAAATTGATTAGAACGTTTACGACTTTATTTTCCATTTTTGTGATTTGAGCGATTGAATAGTAAGAAAAGCTCCGAATAGCCTTCCCTCGAGATCGACCCGAGTCGGGTAGCTCGGTATCCTTTACCCACCGCAAATTCTTGCTAAACACCGACCCATGGCAAGCCCCGCTCCGCCGCCTCTCTGACACCGGAAAGCCCGCCGTCGCTCCATGGCACGAACCTCCCTGATACGCTTGACATCCTCTTCCCCAAGACACCCTCTGTCCAACCTAACCTTATCCTCAACCACACAGATTTTCCCTCAGCTCAATTGGGCCAACAATTTGGGCTTTCTCCTAGGCCCAATTCGACATCCTCTCAACAAATGGGACAACAGTTTGGGCCGCTGCCTAAGCCTAATTCGGAGCCTTCCTTACTTAGATGTGGGCCGGCAGCCTTGACCCATGCCTCCTCCTCCCTTAATTTTCCAACACTCCAGACCAATCTTCTTATCCCATCTCCACCCTTCTCATTCACCGGGCCCAAACCACCCACATCTGTTCTCTAGTCGGACAGCCATACATCTTCGGCGCGTCACTCAACAGCGACCCCTGCCCCAACTTCCTTGCTGCCGGCTGGAGTCTCAAATTCTGACACCGACTCCAGCGCCGGTCACCCTTTCTTAGGTGGCCCCATACCCTCAAACGAGCCCATGCCGACAGTAGCACTTTCGACTATCACTAGGCCGTCCCGACTCCTACAGAACTCGAGAAGCACATACTGGCCAACGTTGTCCCTTTGGCAGCTGGAATTCTAGGCCGAGGGCCACTCCCGACAAACGTTTCTCCACCGGACCAAAATAGCAAGTGGCCGCCGGGGAGAAGCTTGGACCGAGACCTGAGCACGAACACGATCATTCCTCCTCCCCAACCGGCGAACCAGGGCCCCCGCCCAACCGGAGATCGATCCTTTGAAGATGCGGTGGCTGGCACACCCATCGCCAACCGGCCCACCAAAGAATGATGCTGGATAAATTTCGGGACAAAGAAAGCTGGACTACCTCCCGCACCGAGGAGGGCAGGTTCAAGGTAAGTTTCAATGAGCCCACTGTTATTTCCCTAGCTGAGTCATTTGAGAATGCACTTATATTGAAGTTCTCCTTCACTGTTCCTTCCCTTCGGGATTTATCTGTCGGTTTAGACAAATTGGGGTTCAAGGGTAGAGTGTCACCTAAGTTCCTTAATTACAATCATTATCTGTTGTTTTTTGAATTGAAAGAGGATTACAACTCTGTTTGGATTAAGACGCATCTCAATATCTTTGGGTGTGCTGGTCGGGTGTTCAAATACACCCCTGATTTCTCTTTTGTAGAGGAATCCCCTATTGTTTCGGTATGGTGCTGCCTACTGGGCCTCTTACCTCATCTTTTTTATTCTTCTGCCCTCTTTTCGATAACCAGCTGTATTGGCAACCCCATTGAGACGGATGCCGTGACGGCAAACCGCTCGAGATTATCTGTCGCACGGGTGTGCGTGGAGATTGATCTCAGGGACGAGCTCATCAAGGAGATTGAGCTTGACCAAGCGGGCAAGACCACTATCCAGAAAGTGGTCTACGAGAGAGTTCCTCCGTTCTGCACCCTATGCAGTCATGTAGGACATGGGGCTGCAGAATGCTACACCAGGGGCAACAAGCCCCAACCTGTCTTGCCTCCTCGTCGCCGCGTAGCGAGGTAGAATGCTTCTGCTACCCCGGGGAGCCCAAAGGAGAAGGGCAAGGCTCCTGCCCAGGGTCCCGACCCAAAGGGACAAAAGGGCAAGGGCAAGATCACATCTGAGTCCACCTGGCCCAAGGAGGCTATCCTGAATGGGCCTAAGGCAAAAGCTACAGGCCTATTCCCCCATCAGTCCCTCCAGACTACCTCTATGGCTACTCACTCTCGCTTCTCTGTGCTTGACACAGAGACGGAGGATGAGCTTCCCACCGATCACTTAAGAGCCTCGACCAGCGCCCCTTATGATGACGATGATCTTTTAGACGATGAGATAGAGCCTTCCTCCAGCCTATTGTATATTGAGGCTCCTCCTTCTCCTTCGGTTCCCATTCAGACTTTAGAGCCCTCCTCCCACCCTATTGCTTTGGATGAGCCTGAGCATCTCCTTCTCCCACTAGCTCGACCCCTTCTGGCCCTACCTTCC
Source organism: Striga hermonthica (assembly GCA_902706635.1). NCBI lineage: Eukaryota > Viridiplantae > Streptophyta > Magnoliopsida > Lamiales > Orobanchaceae > Striga > Striga hermonthica. The sequence goes on from CACSLK010027801.1 coordinate 1,038,060, forward strand.
TCTTCCCCCACATCTCCTATTATCGAGTCTGGGGCGCCTTTCACACAGGACCAGGCACGCACCGATGGCCTAGAGTCCCTACAGCTCATCCTTCTACCTACAGAGTTTCCTCCTATTCGAGAGGGCCCAGCCCAGGAGAGCCCAGATCACCGGAGACCTCAGACCAGATCTAGGACTGCGCAGCTCTCGGCTAACCGAGTTCTGTCTCTACCACACACACAGACACAACCCAACCACGGACAGCTCCAGTTAGGCGGATCCACTGACTTTTGACATGTCAGTCACGTCGCTAACATGGAACGCCCGTGGTCTGGCTAATAGAACCACCCTTGCTCACGTTAGATCTCTCATTCGTGAGCATAACCTTGACTTTGAGGCTTTCTTAGAGCCTATGACTCGTGACACCTCTTTTGACGTATACTCGCGCCGCCTTGGTTTTCATGCCGGGGTGGGTAACACCTCTAACAAGATTAGGTTTTTCCGTTCGCGTGACTTTACTTGTCAGATCCTTCGAGATACTGATCAGGTCTTGCACGTGAAGCTTACCGCCGCCCATCTTCTGGAGCCGATCTTCCACACCTTGGTTTATGCCAGCTGTGCGAGGGTTGGTCGCTATGACCTCTGGGACACCATGCCCGAGATTGCCAAGAGTATGGAGGTATTACTGTGGATGATTAGCGGTGATTTCAACATATTTTTGCATCCCGACGAACGCATTGGTGGTGTATCGGACCTCTCAGCGGAGATATTAGATTTCTCGCACGCTGTATCGGATTGTGAGCTAATTGAAGCTGGATACGAAGGGGCCCCCATTACGTGGGAGAGGGCTGGAGTCAAGGAGAGACTCGACCGCGCTCTATACTCAGAGGCGTGGACGAGGGTGTTTGCGACCACAGTTGTAATACACCTTTCTCGAATTGGTTCCGATCATGCCCTCCTTTTGGTTCAGTGTCGATTCTCTATCTCCCCTCGACGGGCATCCTTTCGCTTCCAGAACATGTGGGTACGCCACCATACTTACTACGATATTGTTAGAGCTTCCTGGCAGCAGGCGACACACCCTATGGGATGCGCAACCTGGAGGAGAAGCTCAAGAGACTCTGCCGCATTTTGAAGCAGTGGAACTGGACGACTTTTGGTGATATTACTCAGCGCCTTACTACAGCTCAGACTGCATATGCGGAGGCTGAACTGATCTATGATCTGGTCTCTTCACTAGAGAATAGGTCCGAGATGCGCCGCTGCCATGCTGAGTACCAGTTACGCCTCCTCATGGAGGAAGATTTCTGGAAGTAGAAGGCTGCTGTGCGCTGGGTGGCGGAAAGGGAACGTAAAACCAAGTTCTTCCAGAGATTTGTGAGGCAGAATCGAGTCAAGTCGTATATCCATAGTATCGAGGATAATGGGTCATCTGTGACCCAGGAGTCCCAGATACGGGAGTCGACTAGGCTTTACTTCTACTCTCTCTTTTCCTCTGAGCGGGATTTGCTTACGCACCCCGACCCTGCCCTTTTTACGACCATCCCGCAGTCGGCCGACCTCGTTGGCCTCTGTGACCTCCCGAGTAAGGAGGAAGTCAGGGAGGCTGTGTTTGGGATTGATCCCAACAGCGTCTCTGGACCGGATGGTTTCTCGTCCCTCTTCTTCCAGTCATGCTGGGAGGTTGTGGGTACTGACGTTGAGGAAGCTGTGAGTGATTTCTTCTCTGGCCACCAGATGCCAGAATCCTTCACAGCAACCTCCATCATTTTGATCCTGAAGAAACCGGGACCTAGATCTTGGTCTGACTATGGACCTATCAGCTTATGCAATGTGACTAACAAGATCATCTCTAGAATCCTTAACGGGCGCCTCGTCAATCTCCTTCCCCACCTTGTCTCGTCGAACCAGAGTGGATTCATCAAGGATTGAGTCATTATTGATAATATCCTTTTTGCTCATGAGATGATACATGATATCTCTCATGTGCATCAGACATGAACCTCGAACCTTGTGCTGAAGCTAGACATGGCCAAGGCATATGATAGGGTCGAGTGGTCGTTTCTCAGGGAGGTACTGTTTCGGATGGGATTCCCGAACCGTTGAATTAGCTTTGTTGAGGCGTGTGTAGAGAACTGCACATTCTCTGTTTTGATTAATGGTAGTCCCACGACCTTTTTTCCCGCGACCTTTTTTCCTTTTGTCCTGATGGCCGACTATCTCTCTCGCTGCCTTGACGGCTTCATTCATGACTTTCCGAGGATGACCTACAGTACGCGTGGCTATGGGCCTCTCATTTCCCACATCTCTTATGCGGATGACATTATCATTTCCACTCGTGCGAATGATAATGGGCTAGTAGAGCTCATGAGTCTTTTAGACCATTACAGTGAGACCTCTGGCCAGCTAGTCAGTATTAGCAAGAGCACTTTTATCATGGACCACCACATTATAGATCAGTGGGCCCACTGGATCTACGAGCGCTATTTATTGTGTTTTTGTCGTTATTTTCATGTGTTTTGTGTGCTTTATTATATAGTTTTAGGCTCGTTTTTGTGTCGACGGTCTATTTTACCGTGTTTTTTGTATTTTTGTTATTGTATAGTGTTTTCGTATTTTTGCACGGTTTTTGTTTTGTTTTGGTGTTGAATAGGTCCAATGTGTCGAGAACGAGGAGACGAGCCGTCCGAGCCGACCGAGCCATCCAACCCAGAAAATCCGACCAAGACATACGGGGATGAAGAGAATTCAATAAGGAGAATTTTGGTTCAAGTTTCGTGTGATTCAGATAAGTGTGTGAGAAATTAGAGCGAATCGAACGCAAGGTGTCACCGGGGCCAAGCCACTGCAATTCAGCCCGTGAAACCCTTTTCGTGCCCGCGAGGCCTAACCCGCGAGTTCCACCCAGCAGTGCCCGTGAAATTCGTTTCACGCTTGCGAGTGGCAGCTACCTCGCGAGTTCCGCCCAGCAGTGCCCGCGAAATCCATATCGCACCCGCGAAACCTGTGCAGCCCGCGAGTGCCGTGCTTGCTTGCCAGCGAGTGGCCTTTCCGCGCGCGCGAACCCGACTGCGAGCTCGCGAGTTCGTGCCCAGCGCCCGCGCCCGCGCGCGCCCGCCCGCCCCGTGCTACCAATGCCCAAGCCACACTCTCGTCCTCGCGAAATTCTTGGCGACCTCGCAAGTTTTTGACTAAATGTGCGTGTTTTCAGTGTGTGTTTGTGGTGTTGCTATATAAAGACATCTTGCTTTGTATTTTTGGAGACAACCCTCATTTTCCAACTTGTAAGTTGGGAAAATCCTCTCTATTTTTCTTTTTTTTTTTTTTCCTTTTTATGCTTTGGTTAGGAGCTCTATTACTCATATTTTCCGGCAAGTTTCCAGCGACATCATTTTATTTCAAGTTTCGAACTTTTCCATCCGGTGTTCTTCACACATACATTAGGAGAGTGGGTAATTAGCTTTAATCCTCATTACTTCGAATTTGCCCTCTTTTGCTTATGATGTGTTTCAAGGTGATGCGGATTTGCTTGTTGATTGGAGGATTGTTCGATTCTTGTAGCTCGTCGACGTGTATTAAGGATTAGTTTGTGCTTATCTTGTTTAAAGGTTGCGACTTTGTTTAAAAGTGTAGTCATTTAGTAGAAAGCTCGATTTAATCACCTAGGATCACTTGGCAATGTTGATGTCCCTCAGTTCTTGTGTTTATTCGAGTGATAGAGACCCTGGTTGACCTAAAGCTCTCATCTTTATTTTTAAGTTTTCATTTGCTTTCGATTTCCAATTGCGAGTAGTGTTTAATTCAAACCCCCCAATTTGCGAGTAGAATGTTTAGGACCTTTTTGGTTGTCTGACTTTGACTACTAGATAGTGAACAAAGCTCCGAAGAGCCTTCCTTTGAGAACGACGTCGGGTAACTCGGTTACTACATGCCCAAAAGTACTACAAACAAGCACACTGGTTTTGCTCGTGGAGACTTACCCATCCCTTATCTTGGGGTCCCCCTGTACAAGGGCCACCTCTCCCATGAGCTTTTCATAGACGTTCGTCAGAGAATGATTGACCGAATTTCTGGCTGGTCGCATAGACACCTATCATTCGGAGGCCGGCTTGCTCTGACCAAAAGCACTCTTTGTGCCCACCCTCTTCACCTTCTCGCGGTACTCGATCCCTATCAGTCCACGATTCACGAGTTAGACCAAATCTTAGCCCGTTATTTTTAGAGCCATGGCGAGGGCTCGCGGGGACGGCGGCAGACTCACTGGGTGAAGTGGGACTCTGTTGGGGTATCACAACAAGCGCAGCGGATAAAAATACCCTTCCAACGAATATGGTGAACACTACTCCAAAATAAGCCAACACAAATAGAAGAGGATAAATAAAAAGAACACAAAAATTGATAAAAGAGTTCGGCGAAAATAGCCTACGTCTCCGGGCACCGCCAACCGCAACGCCAAATTTACTAAACTCACCAACAAAATACAACTAGGGTTAAATAACCCACAAAATAGAATTTCCTTAATTAAAGATTTCCTTCTAAATAGGAGAGCATAGAATAAGGTACAATTGTAACCCAATGGCAAGGGACCTATTTATACTAACATGATCCTACACATCTTTGGTATACATTCGATGTGGGACAAAACTTAATCAAAATCTAACAGACTCCATATGTCGTCCCCTTTCTGAGGGCGAGCTGGGGATTCGGCGTTTCTCTGATGTTGTCACTGCGTTTTCCTACAGGATGTGGTGGCGCCTTAGGGAGGGCAAATCCCTTTGGGCCCAATACCTCCTTAGGAAGTATTGCCCTGGTGGAGCTGCCCATCCTTGTAGGGTGACTGCCATTGTTCGGGATAGTCGACAGTGGAGACGACTTAACATTGTTGGCAGGCGTGCTCAGAAGCACATTTTTTGGACCTTGGGTTTTTGGGGAGGTCAGTTTCTGGGATGAGAGGTGGTTCGGTGAGGCCCCCCTTTTGAGTACTAGGCCGGTCACTCATTTGCCTTTCATGCAGGTGAAGGATCTTTAGACGGGGGGTTTTTGGGATAGAGATAAGATGGATTATATTTTAGGTGAGGGTGGGGGATTTAGTAGTCTAGAGATTGATCAGATCCGACAGATTCCTGTTCTGGAGGGAGGCTTGGACGACATGAGGTGGAGACTTACATTCTTCAGGCGCATTCTCTACGTCCTCGGCCTGGGGAGATGTGAGGCTGGGTAACTGGTCTAACCTACTCTTCGGGGCTATCTGGACCGACCTTCTCACCCCGACCATTTCCGTCTTTTTGTGGCGCCTTCTTTTATGGCGCATTCCCATTGACACTGTGATGTAGGCGAGGGGGTTCTCCTTCCCCTCCCGTTGCCATTATTGTTCTGAGACCGGTACCTTTGAGATCGAGACTTTCACCCATCTTTTCCTTGAGAGTGAGATTGTGAGGAGAGTGTGGGAGCACTATGCCAGATATACTCATATCCCCTACCCACTACAGACAGCTATTTTGAGCTCTTGAGTTTTTTCTCACATCGCACACACAGTAGACACGTGGGCTTCATTATTCTTTGTCTGATCCTATGGGCCACCTGGACAGAAAGGAATAATGCGAAGCATAGGGATATTATTTTTTCTTGTGCTCACATTATTTTACAGGGTGACAGAAACCTCTCTCTCCTCACCGCCCTAGGTAGACTCACGACGAGAGACTGGACAGGTTGCTGTTGTGTACAAATTATTATTATTTTTACCGAGTAACGAATCGGAAGATTCGTTCCCTGGGTCGATCTCACGAGGAAGGCAGTTCGGAATTCAGCTTTGGTATTGATAGCACATAAAAGCAAAATAAATCCTAAACATACTAATCAAATAAGGGATTGAATATTTATTAACTAAGAAATAAAATAAAGCAACAATCTACCTAAAAATATAAACGAAATAAAGATGGAGAAACTAGGGAGTCGGGGATAATTAATTCAAGTTCTAGCAAAGCCGGGCAATTCATTGTTCGGTTCGAGATTGACACTCTCGCTTAGACATCTAGCGGTTCGCTCTCAATAACTCTTGTAACAAGGGATTGAACATAGACGAACAAGTTCGAGCATACAACACAGGCTAATTATCCTAATCCCAATAACTTTTCGTAACAAGGGACGGGTCATCGACAAATGCGTATTTCAATCTAAAACACGTAGATTAGTCAATTACGACATCGTCTACCTCATGTGAGCCTAGGTCTACGACTTTTCTCCTTTTGGTTCTATAAGTCGCAAGTTCAATTAGAAGGGTATTAATCAATTAATCATTGGAATCAATAAAACAAAACTCGAAAACTCAATATCCAATTGTTACCAACTGCAAGATCGAAGTGTCACCCTTCGATTACATCAAACAACCAAGCACAATTTCATCAATTACTAATCAAATTAACCCACACAAGAATGAACAATTCAAGCCCGAGAGATACAAATTAAACAAGAATAATAATCCCCTATCCCTAGCAATAAGAATTAGCTACGTAAAATCAATTCAACAAAATCAATCATCTCTTTGAATTCAACCATAATTTATGAATTAAAGATAAAGAGAAGAACTTACAATAAATCACAATACCAAGTGTTGAATTAGAATTACAAGCTTAATCTAAGAAAAAGAAGAAGAAAAATGAAGAAGAATGATGGAGAGAAGGAGAAAAACGATGAAGAAGAAGAATGGAGGAGATGGGTATTTCTTTCGTATTTTCTAGCCCTAGGTTCGTCCCCAGGAGGGGGAGAATAATCTCACTGAAGTCCCGATCCCCTATTTATATGCGGCAGGATTCCTAGGTGTGAAAGGCCGTGAGTGCCGCGGCGCGTGGGTCCATCACGGCGTGGAAGAGGTCTTCGTCGCACCGCGGAGGGGCTTCACGGCGTGGAGGATGTGTTCGTCGCGCCGCGGAGGGTTTTCACGCCGTGGAGGATGTGTTCGTCGCACCGCGGAGGGTCTTCACGCCGAGGAGCTGGGCGCAGGCACTCTGAAGGTGTGTTGCGAGCTCGTCGCGCCGCGAAGCGGTGATACGGAAGCGGTCATCGATGCCGAAGGATGTGAAGGTTGGTCGGGCATGGCCGATGGGCGAATAGGCAAAAGGAGCGCATCGGGCGGTGATGCGCGAGCGTGGGGCGTACACAAGCGCACATGGGCACTGGACGTGCGCAGCGTGCGCGAAAGTGACTGGGACGCGCTGGCGTTAGGCGGCAAAGGCGCGGGGCGCGATAGGCGCGCAAGTGGAGAACACGCGGGTGAAGACCTAGGCCTTGCAGGCCTAGGAATGGCAAGCGCGCAGCAGCACGCGCGCGAGAAACTCAGCGGGGACGGGGCGCGCGCATTGGCGCGCGAGTGGAGCGCAGACACAGGCTTAGGAGAGCGGGGCACACACGCGCGAGAGGAAGGCGGCGGCCGCTGGGAGTGCGCGTTGGCGCGCGAAGCCTAGTCCGCGGGACTAGGCGAAGCAATGGCGGCGGATGACGCGTGGGAGGCGCGCGCGCGAAGCCGCGCGCGATGAGGAGTATGCAACGCGAGGTCGGCACGCACAAGGGCGGTGTGCGTGTGAGGCGGCCGACCTTGGAGTGCAATGAAAGCAAAAGACTTAGAGATCAAGACTAGTAGATTAATTAGGATTCTATTTCCTTATTGCTTTAATAGATCTAGATATGTTAGGATTTAATATTTTATTGCTTTAATAAGTTTCCTAGTAAGATTAGGCTTAGTCATAGTTAGGATCTATAAATAGGGGTATCCTCGAGCACATCCGAGCTCAATCTCCACATCTCGAGTGGTCAAGGCAGATATGCGAGCAAGTATGAGGTCGAGTTTTTCATCATATGTCAAAGCGGCCTCCCGAGGCTCATTCATATGTGTAGATTCGTCATGAGTGTTGGGCTCGGGAGAGAAATTGGTAGCTCGATCCTCTAGGGCTTGCACGCGCTCCACAAGTTCCTCGATTTGGGACTCAAGGTTGCTCTTACGGGCCGCTTGGGATGCCAAAAGAGTGAGGACCTGGTCGAGCTTGGCATTGTACTCTGAGGAATCCTCGAGGGACTCACATGGTTGCGCAACAGGTACTGACTCCCATTGCTTCTTGTAAGGATGTGACCAAGTCTGGCCATAGTCCCAAGAATCGTAGAATGGAGATGGTTGGTTCAATTGGGCACACCGGGTTGTTGTCTCTTCTTCCTGAGCTAACCGGGATATTGCGAAATCATAGATACGGTCGAGCTTCTTGTTGAACGCATGGGACTCATAATATTGCTCCACCGGGAGGGGGTCCCAGTACTGCTCGGAAGAGTAGGGATAAGACTGGACGTGGTACCCGGTGTGGTAGCTTGGTTCGTGGACCCAAGATTGGGTGTGGGAATAGGGAGCACACGGTTGCAGCTCATACTACCTGCACACCAAAGCAGAACAACCACGCGTAGCCACGAAAAGACAAGAAAAAGAAAACAGAAACAAGAAATAAAAAAAGAAAAACAAACAAGCACAAAAGATAGAACAAAAATACGAAAATCAAGAAAATAAGAGAAACACAAAAAATATAATCAATACCAAGACCAAATATCCTACTTGCCTTCCCCGGCAATGGCGCCAAATTTGTTGTGTACAAATTATTATTATTTTTACCGAGTAACCCGGGTCGATCTCATGAGGAAGGTGGTTCGGAATTCAGTTTTGGTATTGATAGCACATAAAGGAAAAATAAATCCTAAACATACTAATCAAATAAGGGATTGAATATTTATTAACTAAGAAATAAAATAAAGCAACAATCTACCTAAAAATATAAACGAAATAAAGATGGAGAAACTAGGAAGTCGGGGATAATTAATTCAAGTTCTAGCAAAACCGGGCAATTCATTGTTCGGTTCGAGACTGACACTCTCGCTTAGACATCTAGCGGTTCGCTCCTAATAACTCTTCGTAACAAGGGATTGAACATAGACGAACAAGTTCGAGCATACAACACAAGCCAATTATCCTAATCCCAATAACTTTTCGTAACAAGGGACGGGTCATCGACAAGTGCGTATTTCAATCTAATACACGTAGATTAGTCAATTACGACATCGTCTACCTCATGTGAGCCTAGGTCTACGACTTCTCCCCTTTCGGTTCTACAAATCGCTAATTCAATTAGAAGGGTATTAATCAACTAATCATTGGAATCAATAAAACCAAACTCGACAACTCAATATCCAATGGTTACTGTAATACCCCGTTTGATTATGGATTATTGGAGATTAATTTATTTGCATTATTGTTATTATTATTTATATGTAATGTCTAATTGCCTAATTAAGTAATGATGTTATTATTATTATTATTATTATTATTATTATTATTATTATTATTATTATTATTATTATTATTATTATTATTATTATTATTATTATTATTATTTTTTTTTCTATTATTATTATTATTTGTGCTAAATGCCTAAATGTTATTAAATGTCTAAATGTATATTATTATTATTAAATAAATGTTATTTGTGTGTATGATTATTATATAGTAATAATTATTGTGTAATATATATATATATATATAAATATTTATGTTCCGATTTTATTTTAATTTACCGTTTGATCGAACCGAGCCCGAAATATCGTAAGTATCGAACTGAGGAGACCCAACCGGTGAGCCGTGAACCTTAATCGGCCGTGACCCGTAACCTGTTTTTCTTCCTTTCGATTTTGAATGGTCTCTTAATTAAGAAAATTTTTAAGTCTCATTATATCATTATTAATATTATTATTGGTGAGCCTCATTATCTTTTATTAGTAGTAATAAGTTTCCTTTTAATTTCCCAATCCTTAGGAATTTTCACAATCTCTTCCTCTAAATTAAACTGATCTCCCTCACAGACTTTCAACTCCCACGCAACATTTTTCTTCCTTTTTGTTTTCTCTCCCACGATCGCACATCATCATTATCGCCATCACCTCTTAAGCTTACATCTCCGTTGATCATCAACCTCTGCTTCTATCCCGCCACCGCGAACCTGCGCTTTTCGGAGAGACCTCCAACCTTTGCTCGTGAGTTTCCAGCCGTCGGGTCCCGTCGAGTCCCGTCGGAGTGCCAAACTTAGCCATCGAATTCCGTCGAGCCCCGTCGGTGCATTCGTATAGCCGTTTCAGCCCCGTTTCGTCCCGACAGATTTCCAACCAAGCGCGTAGTTGCCGAAGAAAGGTAATCGGAGAACCCTCTCGATTTATTCGTGCTCGTGTCGTATTCTCGTTTAATTTCTGTTCGTTCGGAATCCCTTGTTAGGATCGAATTTTGCGAGTTGGCCTACGTGATAATAAAAGTGGAAATTGGAACTCTCTTGTGCCATTTCATTGTCAAAACCGAGCGTTATTTTATTTAAGTTTAATCATGCGATTTTTATTTTTAGCCTCGCTATATATTTTCGAGCTGTGCCACCTTAAACCTCTCGTTGAGACAGTGAGTATATATCGAGAAAATTGCTCGGTTGATCAGTTTAATTGAATTATGAATAGAGAGGGACTTTAGATTTGTGAGTGGCCTTCCATATTAGAAAATATTGGGTATTCCGTGTGTAGGATATGTTGATTATTAATGTGAAGTTGTAGCTGTAAGTTATGGTACAATATTCCAAGAGTGTTATTAAGGAAATGAAAGAAGCAGATTTTGGGATCTTTATTTTGGGTTACTGGTTGGTTAACCAAGAGCTGCTAAGGAAACTGGAAGATTAATGGGTTTACATATTTTGATATGTCTTGGGTTTTAATTTTTGTTTTATTTGATATAGGGATTAATTTTTTAGTTCTCAACCTTAAGTCTTTCTCACCTTTAAGTATATTCATAATATTTATTCTATTTTAGTCTATCTCGCGTTCAACCAATTTTTGAGTTGTCCGATTTGTTTTTCGTGCAGAAAACATTGTTAACCTTCTTAGATTATTTTTCCAAGTTTTCTATAAAATCTGAGAGTTCCAAGTTCCACAAAATTTCACGAGCTACTTAGTCGATAATTTTCGAATAAGTATGAGTTACCATTGAAATTCCCGATTTTCAAGATAAGTATTTTTTTGAAAAATTATCTTGATTTAATGTAGGCGTTTGAGGAGTCGAGCCCTCGACCTACTTACCTGCCATTTCAGTGTGATATTCTACCTCGGTAATCAGGTGGGTTCTATTTGAAAATTGGCTATGCTGTAAATGTTATTACTGTTATTATTGTTTACTTGTGGTATGATCAAAGTATGCATGTGGATCATGTAGCCTCGATGTGAGCTGTACCGGCTGTCGAATGGTTATTCCCGTAGCTATAGAACGTAACCGATGGGTGGTCTCCTTTATTATTGTTGGCAGTCAGGGCGTGAGCCTTGGCTGGTGATCCCCGTGTAGGCCAAGGGCCATCGGGGTGGATTTACTCCTACTGGCTGGGCACTCGATGTGAGGCCAAGGCTATTCGATATATAGCCGGCAGTAGTCTATTAATATAGGTGTGCACATGATAGTGATTATTGATTATTGATGGGAGATCGGCATAGATTAATGCTTCATATACATGTTGAGACCATACCTTTTGAATATTGATTACTGTTGATTTTTTACGTTAACATTTATCGCATAGTGGTGAGCACTACTGTTTCCTTTTGTGCTCATCTCCACCTGCTCTTCATGGATGCAGGATAGTGTTGCGGCACGGTCGAGAGAAGCGAGTGTGGTCATAATAAATTGTTACTACTTCCGCTTGAAGCTGAAGTATTGCTATAATTGTTTGTTCGATTTCAGGATTATTGTTAGGGAATGTTTTCCCTTGGACATTATGAGTATTGATTATTGAACTAAGTTTTGATTTATTGATTATTGATACATGAATAAAGAGAATTGAGTATTGATGATTAGTTGAATCTGATATTGTTTCGAAAATGAGTAGCGCCTCAAGTGCTTTTGAAAATAAATTTCGAAAAATTTAACTTGAAATTGACAAATAAAAGTGGGGCGTTACAGTTACCAACTGCAAGATCGAAGTGTCACCCTTCGATTACATCAAACAATCAAGCACAATTTCATCAATTCCTAATCAAATTAACCCACACAAGAATGAACAATTCAAGCCCGAGAGATACAAATTAAACAAGAATAATCATCACCTATCCCTAGCAATAAGAATTAGCTACGTAAAATCAATTCAACAAAATCAATCATCTCTTTGAATTCAACCATAATTTATGAATTAAAGATAAAGAGAAGAACTTACAATAAATCGCAATTCCAAGTGTTGAATTTGAATTACAAGCTTAATCTAAGAAAAAGAAAAAGAAAAATGGAGAAGAATGATGGAGAGAAGGAGAAAAGCGATGAAGAAGAAGAATGGAAGAGATGGGAATTTCTTTCGTATTTTCTAGCTCTAAGTTCATCCCAGGAGGGGGAGAATAATCTCTCTGAAGTCCCGATCCCCTATTTATATGTGGCAGGATTCCTCGGTGTGAAAGGCTGTGAGTGCCCTGGCGCGTGGGTCCATCGCAGCGTGGAAGAGGTCTTCGTCGCGCCGCGGAGGGGCTTCACAGCGTGGAGGATGTGTTCGTCGCACCGCAGAGGGTCTTCACGCCGTGGAGGATGTGTTCGTCGCGCCGCGGAGGGTCTTCACGCCGTGGAGCTGGGCGCAGGCACTCTGAAGGTGTGTCGCGAGCTCGTCGCGGCGCGCGCCTGGTTGGGCAGCTTGCTCGGCTTCACGTTTTGGGCTCGTTTGAGCTCGTCCGAACTCGGAATTGAGTTCTGTTTTTTTCCTACGTGTAGCTAACGAACCCTTCTATCTAATGATGTAAACTTCCACAAAAATTTCTTAGAAACCTGTTCTCCCGAAGCTCCCGACCTACACACCAAAAACATAAACACAAACAGAAGACTACCGAAAAAAAACATAAAAATTACCGGGGCATTCAAGACAACACAAAACACACAATAAATGACAAAATGAATCTAAAACCAACTAAATGAGTGAAAATGAGGGAAAAAGAATGAGAAAATAATAACGAATAATGCAACAAAAATGGGACAAACAGTTGCACACCGCCCCATCGCTGGAGACCACCACCTCCTTTACCTGTCCAGCACCCACGACTCAGGGCCGTTGTTTTGGTTAAAACCTAAGCCTCCTTGGGTTAAGCTAAACACGGATGGTGCTTTCGACAGACATACCGGAGCTGCTGGAGGAGGGGGCCTGATTAGAGATCATGGAGGGGCACTCATCTCCGCTTTTCATGGTCCACTCCGGGCCTTCTCGAGTTATGATGCGGAGATTCAGGTACTCCAGATTGGTCTTGAGATTGCTGCCTCGATCTCCTCCAATATCTAGATAGAGATGGATGCTGCAGCTGTCATCACACTTTTGACATCTAGCCACCAGGGCCCATGGCAGATCCAGCATCCCCTTATGCGCATCAGAGACACCCTTCGCTCGATCCGTTACCAGATCTCACATATATTCTGGGAGGGGAAACGCCCCGCCGATTTCCTTGCTAGCACGGGGACATCTTTACCTCATAGACGCATCCTTCACCCAGAGGACATCCCCCTCCGGCTTCGGACCCTCATTCGGATGGACCAGCTTTAGTACCCATCCTTCAGATTCGGACGACCGCTACCACCTGATCCTGACTAGACTTGTCCTTTTGGACCTCATGCCAGGACATCTTGACCAGGACGACCTTTGATGAGGACTACACTTGAGACCCAGATTGGATATTTTTGTTCATTGTATATATTGGCTTTCTGCTTTGATGTTGTTCTTTGTTCTTTTCGACTTTGATGTAGACTCTTGACTTTATAGCCTTCTCTGGGCCTTTATATTCATAGGTCGGGGGTGTAGCCTCAACCCCCCATCCCACACTGGGATGTTTATATAAAAAAAAGTGTTGTCGAGAGACCTGTTTCTGTGAGACTTGTTATCGAAAGACCTGTTGCCGAGAGACCCGTGCGTGCCGAGAGACTTGTTGCTGAGAGACCTGTTTCTGAAAGACCTGTTAGGAAATTTTCGTTGCTAGTACAATATTGAAGTAGCCTATTGCTATTCTGTTTGTGTTTACCATCGGAATAATTTTGTTGCTTTTTAGCAACGAAAACTTCCATTGCTTAGACAATTTTGAAAATGGTGGTTGCTATTTCTTTGGTATTTATTTACCAACGAAATAACTCTGTTGCTATTTAGCAACGGAAATTTACGCTGCTAAGACAAGTTTGATAGAGGTCGTTGTTATTCCGTTGGTATTTACCAATGAAATAGTTTTGTTTCTAATAAAGTATTGAAAGAGTTTGCTGCTATTCCGTTATAAATTTGTTGGTGCTTAAGAATGGAATATTTCCATCACTATTTGCCAATAGAGTACATAGATATAATTTTCCGTTGCTATGTTTTGTTAGTATTTTGTTGGTAATTCATTTAAAAAAATTCGATGTGTAATGCACTGTTAATCCATTAGTGATCCGTTGATAATCCCCAATCAAAAAGTTTATGTCACTAATTTCTGTTGACATTTCGAAAATTTGTTGGAATGCACCATATTTATATATTTCTTGCATTGCAACAAACATTAATTATATTTTACTCTTGTCATTTTACGACAAGCAGGTTAATATTTCACGTGCAAGAAATGTCTCTTCTGGATACGACAATGCTTGTGACTGGACATTTTCTTCGACTCGCCCAAAATACATGCCGAGCAAGAAGACACTTCATCGACGATTATACAATTATCAATCTTTGTGAAAGAAAAAGTATTTACACACACACACACATACACACACACACACACATATATATATATATATATATATATAATTGTTGGCAGAGCAATAAATAAAAACTATATAGGTTTTCCGCTCTTTATTTCAATTAATGTGGAACAATTACATTATACATTAATAAAGTGTAACAATATTGTAAACTAATTTATTATGTAATAATTACTACTAATACTAAGTAATTATAAATTTACATTAAATAGCATGTGAAATACATACTTGTAAAAAATTGTATTGCAATTTTCTTTCTTTAAGATACTTATTTTACAATAAATATTATTTTTCGTCTTATTAATTAAGCGATTGTTCTCTAATATTTGTTAATTTACATGAGTGTCATAATTAAATTCCTTAAAATTACATAAGTAATTATTATAACTATAATAAAATAATTGCAATACTTTTCTAACTAGTTAATTTTATGGTCCTTCTAAATTACAAAATTACATTGTCCATTAAAATTTATGTCATCAATATAAAGATTCATACGTAAGTTAAAAAATTTATGTTTATATTGTACATTTGTATATAGTCAAATATTTGAAAATGTAATACATCTTTTATCTAATTTAAAATTTTAAATATTATATATATACATTTAATATATAAATTTTTATTTGTTTCTGCGCATGTACACAAGGACGAATACTAATTCTTATTAGAGTTGTAAAATCAAAATATTAAATACTCAAATTATATAATTACTAAAATTAACTACATTAGAGCGACTGTGCAGTTACTTAGAGTATGTTTGTTTATTTAAATTTTCCAAAAATTTCTAACATTTTAACTCAACCACTTTTTTTAACTCAACTTTAACTCAACCCCACTATCATCAATATTATCAATATAATTAAATAATATCAATCAATCATTCATACACACCACATCAACCTTAATTCACTATTCATTCACTCACATTATTTTAACTAACCATCACATCAAACAATCTCTCTCCTACTTTTTCATCAAATCATTTTAATTATTTTATTTTAAATAATATTTTAATATACCCACTAACAACTAACCATACTATCTTTTTCAAAATTAACCAAACCAAACCAAAAAATCCAAACCAAACTAAAAATTTCTATAAACAAACATGCTCTAAATACTTAAAGTTTTCAGTGGCCAGGTTTTTTTAGCACTTTTTCAATTCCAAAAATGAAATATAGCCATGTTGTACAAAATGATGAAATATGACCATTTTACTATAGAAAATGACAACTTTACCCTTGCCGTGCTTTTTATTAGAACTTGTCATATTTTTAGTCCTAATCCTTTAGTTATCTCTTGAACCTTTTGTTAAATTTCATATTGTTATTTGGTTTTATGATTACTTCAGTACAAGTATTTATTTTCGAAGAACTTGCTTTGTTTTCTTCATTATTCTGTTTAGAAATAACATATTCTATTTTAGATCTAACAAAAGATGAAGTTCTATGTACTTGAAAGGACCTTCTAGGTGCTTCTAGTTGTAATATAGGTGAAAACAATTCATCTATTTCAATTTTATCATGAGGTTTGAATGACAAACTGTGATGACTGTTAGTCAATGCATAGTTTATTCTCCATGTTACTGAAAATGGATGATTTCCAGTTTTCATTATTTTTCTTTTCATGTTCCAACACAAAGTGATAGAATCATCTAAATTATTGTCTAATAAAGACATTCCAACTTACTAGTTTAAGTTTGAAGTGAATAAGTTTCACCCGGGCTCCTTCAACTCGAACGACCTCCGTACCTGCAGAACCCAACGGCGGGGGTGGCCCCGGCGTCGGACCTCCGATGCCTAAGTCAGTGCTCAGGTCAAGAGAGAGAGAGTATAGTATGGAATAAATAGAGAATGAGAGAATGAGGTACCTTGGCCCCCTTTTATAGGGGGAGTGTACCTTTTTGGGCCCAAGTTAGGCTTGACCCCTATCGTTGGGCTTAGATGTCTTAGTGGGCTTATCCTCTAATATGTATCCGCTTTATCCATTAAGCCGGGTCCAGTATAATATCCTATATCATCTAGTCCCCCCCACTCTTGTCGTATAAGCATAACTCGATCCAAGAGTGAAATGCCTCTTCGAGCTGTTTTCTTCAACTTGCCACTAATATCGAGCATCGAAAGTCGAATGACCATTGAATAACCACTTAAAATATCCTCCAAATGAGCTTTGAGATCTCAAGATCGAAAACCAAAAGACCACGGAGGTCAGAAACCAAATGATCTGACGTCGGGGTCGAAAACCGAAAGATTTGTCAATAAGGACAAGAACCTAATGACTTGCCACTGCAGTCGAACACCAGAAGTCGAACGTCAACTGAGGTCGAAAACTGAATCGAGACCGCTGAGGTCGAAAACTGAGAGTCGAGGGACCGTTGAGGTCGAAAACCGAGAATCCAGACCGCTGAGGTCAAAAATCGAGAATCGAGAGGCCGTTGAGGTCGAAATTCGAGAGTCGAGGGACCGTTGAGGTCGAAAATCGAGAATCCAGACTGCTGAGGTAAAAAATCGAGAATCGAGAGGCCATTGATGTCGAAATTCGAGAAACTAGACCGCTGAGGTCGAAAATCGAGAATCGAGAGGCCGTTGAGGTCGAAATCCGTGAGTCGAGGGACCGTTGAGGTCGAAGAACGAGAATCCAGACCGCTGAGGTCAAAAATTGAGAATCGAGAGGCCGTTGAGGTCGAAATCCGAGAATCGAGAGACCGTTGAGGTCGAAAATCAAGAATCCAGACCGCTGAGGTCAAAAATCGAGAATCGAGAGGCCATTGAGGTCGAAATTCGAGAAACCAGACCGCTGAGGTCGAAAATCGAGAGTCGAGAGGCCGTTGAGGTTGAAATCCAAGAGTCGAGGGACCGTTGAGGTCGAAAACCGAGATTCCAGACCGCTGAGGTAAAAAATCGAGAATCAAGAGGCCGTTGAGGTCGAAATCCCAGAATCAAGACCACTGAGATCGAAAATCGAGAATCAAGAGGCCATTGAGGTCGAAATTCGAGAAACCAGACCGCTGAGGTCGAAAATCGAGAATCGAGAGGCCGTTGAGGTCGAAATCCGAGAGTCGATGGACCGTTGAGTTCAAAATCCGAGAATCGAGAGACCGTTGAGGTCGAAAACTGAGAATCGAGAGGCCGTTGAGGTCGGAATCCGAGAGTCGAGGGACCGTTGAGGTCGAAAACCGAGAATCCAGATCGCTGAGGTCAAAAATCGAGAATCGAGAGGCCGTTGAGGTCGAAATCCGAGAATCGAGACCACTGGGGTCGAAAACCGTATGCCCGATCTTCCAAAGTCTTCAATTTGAAAATTTAAACTTAAATCTTCTACTTTTTCAATCCCCATGTTTGAGCTCTCTCCTCCTAATCATAGGCCTTTCCGGTTACCTCATCCTCCTATTGCCCCAGTTCAAAATTTAAAATTCAAGCCTGCTCGTGACGGAATGAATCCCATCTCCCTGTCTTTGAAGTCGAAAAATCAATTCGACAAAACCAAGATAAAACGCAAGCAACCTGCTCATGACGGAATGAATCTCATCTCCCTGTTCGTGACGGAATGAATCCCATCTCCCTGCCTTTGAAGTTGAAAAATCAATTCGACGAAACCAAGATAAAGCGTAATCAACCTGCTCGTGACGGAATGAATCCCATCTCCCTGCCTTTGAAGTCAAAAAATAAATTCGACAAAACCAAGATAAAGCGCAATCAACCTGCTACTGGGATCAAAATTACAAATACAACACAACCAAACCAAATAAAACCATCCCTCTGCTCAAATTATCCATAATAAACTCCCGCCACTGGGATCGAAATCACAAATACAGCAAAACCAAATCAAATAAACCATTACCATGCTCAAGCTTTCCATAGAGAGTTTGATCGACCTGCCACTGAGGTCAGAAGCACAAATAGCACAAAACCAAATCGAATAAATCCGTTAACCTGCTCGAGCTATCTGTAGCGAGTTTGATCGACCTGCCACTGAGATCAGAAGCACAAATAGCACAAAACCAAATCGAATAAATCCGTTAACTTGCCCGAGCTATCCGTAGCGAGTTTGATCGACCTGCCACTGAGGTCTCCGATAGGCTCCATGTCTTCACGACCCAACACTAGGATCGGCCACCCAGCCCGGAGGCCTTAGTCATGGTGGATTTTGTCTTCCCTCAACCTGCCATTGGGTTAGGAACAAATGTACAATGATAACGAACCAAATCTAACCAAGAAGAAATCATCGACCTGCCTCCGAGGTCTGCTCGAGCTATCCGTGTCTTCACGACCCAACACTAGGATCGACCACCCAGCCCAGAGGCCTTAGTCATGGTGGATTTTTTGTCTTCGAACACATGCCCACCCTCGAAGGAGTGGTCGATACATGCGACCACCCAGCCCGGAGGCCTTGGTCATGGTGGATTTTTTGTCTTCAAACACATGCCCACCCTCGAAGGAGTGGTCGATACATGCGACCACCCAGTCCGGTGGCCTTGGTGATGGTGGATTTTTTGTCTTCAAACACATGCCCACCCTCGAAGGAGTGGTCGATACATGCGACCACCCAGCCCGGAGGCCTTAGTCATGGTGGATTTTTTGTCTTCGAACACATGCCCACCCTCGAAGGAGTGGTCGATACATGCGACAACCCAGCCCAGAGGCCTTAGTCATGGTGGATTTTTTGTCTTCAAACACATGCCCACCCTCGAAGGAGTGGTCGATACATGCGACCACCCAGCCCGGAGGCCTTAGTCATGGTGGATTTTTCCCTTTCGAACTGATCGAACACTTCGACCTGCCGCTGAAGTCGACAAGAAAACACACCAAACACCACGAGATAGAATAGTAATCGATCATTCTCATTAGCCTCATCAAATGCATAGTTATATCGAACAAAATAAAATAAATTAAGTATATTTTTCGACCTCCCTTTCATGTTTGTGCATGACGACCTGTGTTGTCGTTCACTTCCCGCTGTCCAATCCTCACTGCAACCATGCAGTGTACGTAGATAGCCAATCCTCCTGTTCGTGTATTTTCCTCAGCAAGAATTCAACAATTTCATTAGTCGTATTTACACATCATCCCATTTGCAATCCCGATAGCAACCATAATAAGAGATTAATAAATCAAGGAAATCACATTGGTCCACATGGTTTTATACCACACCTCAATTTACATGAAAACCACTTTAACACGGTATGCAATCACATAAACACCCACTCCAATGTACAGTCGACCAGAAGTTCACACAACCATGAATTCAACAAACAATTACGATAAGTCATACTCTGCAGCTACAAATGACCATTAAACGAATGCACCAAATGAAAGTTGAGATGAATTACTCCCAATATCGAGCTCTGTAGTCATGACGACTCGAAACTGGCCAGCCGGAAGGCCTTAGTTATGCCAGATTTTTGTTCAAGCCTCCACAAACACCTCATTTTCGGCATTTTGTTATTCACCTGGATAATAATTCTAATCATATCCATATACATCACGATCTAGCAATATATTGCCCAAAATATCCAAAGAAAATGAACATTTCTCCAAAAAAGTATGCTAAGAGACTCAATGTTTCAATAAATTGCGTCGATCGAACTTGACCGCTCACAAGAGTTTATACCTGAAGGTCGATAATGCCACTATCCTACCTCTCCAAAAGAGAATGATTCTGCCTTTGAAATTACCATCGACGATTGGCGCCATCATTTATTTTGTCCTCGAAACTCCCGAACTCGTCTACCATAGCTTTTCCCAACTCATGTTATTTCGTCGTTTCCTCGGCAAGAATTTAAAAAGATATCATTATCCACATTATATTCATGTCATCAATTTTGCAGTGCTCCATGCAAGACAAACAATAGATCAAATACCAAAATCACCATCTCCTCGATTTAAAACATGTTCGAGCAATGACATGTTTAAAAATTTTGAATATCCATTTTAACAAAATTCACACTTTCACATGAAAATCCAAATCAGAGGCTCCGGATATATCAAGATATCGAATCATATAATTTTAATCCACCTCCTCGAGCTCATCGATAAGTGTACCAAAAAGATAAACACAATCCTAAAATATCCTCAATTCAAAATCACGACCCGCATTTATTTTCAATCAAATATATCAACGAGCAAATCAAATAATCCCTCGAGCAGATCAGATAATCATCCCCAAATAAATCCAATAACCCCTCGATAAAATCAAATGTATCCACGCACAAATCAAATAATCTCTCGAACAATCAAATAATATCTTCTCGAATAAATCAAATAATTGCCTTAAATAAGTCAAATAATTTCCACGGACAAATCGCATAATCTTCACGAACTAATCAAATAAGCTCCATGATAAATCAAATAATACACCACAAATAACTCCAATAAGCTCCATGATAAATCAAATAATCCTCTATAAATAAATCAAATATTTCCTTGAATGAGTCAAATAATTCCCCTCAGCCAAATCAAATAATGCTCCACAAATTAGTCAAATAATCCTCACGAATATATCAAATAGACTCCTCAAATACATCAACATAATTACACAAATGAATCAAATATTTCTCCTTGAATCCAACAACTAATTCTCCATGGATAAACCATCTAATATCTCCTCAAACAAATCAGATAATATTCACGAATAAATCACATAATTCTCCACGAGCAAAATCAAATAATCCTCCATGAACAAATCAAATATTTTCACGATCAAATCAAGTATTTTCTCCACGAATGAAACAAATAATCTTCTCGAATCCATCAATTAATCTATCCATTTTCACCAATTGAAATCCTCAATTCTCCAATTTTTCCAATTTAAATCAAACGATTTATCCAATTTTTGCCAATTTAAAGCAAGCAATTCCTTCGATTTTAGATTAGTCGCATACCTCCGGTATGAGAATACTATCTCAAATTACCTTACCGTCCATGTCCTATTGTCCCGAAGCAGTCTTAGGTTCGAACCGGGGTTATTGGACCAAGCTGGATCGGTTTGGACCGCCTCTGCACCCTCTGGACCGATCTGGGCTGGTAGCATTCTAGGCTGCTAAAGGGGGTTTAAACGTCAACTGGGCCACATCAAGGGTGCTGGGCTGCGGCTAAATGCCTTTGGGCCACAGAAAACCCGCTATTGGGCCGAGAATAGGGGCAGCAGGAGAGAGGGCTTCTCGCGGGCTACACCTGGGCCATGCGTGGGCTGAGCGCGGGCCTGACCTGTGAGAGGAGCGGGCCGCGCGGGCTGGGCGCGGCCCGCGCACTGGAACAACTGCGAAGTGGGCTTAGTGCATGGCTTCTCGACTAGGCCGCACTCTTGGTTCCTCTTGTGGGCCGCAGCGTAGGGGAATTCGGGCCTCTCCGCAGACGGGCTTCCTTCCAGTTGGATCGCGCATACCGGGCCTTGGCTGCCGGGCACGAGCTTCCTCCTCCTACCTAGGAGCACTCATGGCTCGCTCCAACGAGAAAAAGCCAGAAAAAGGGCTGCCGGAGAAAATCGTCGTCTCCGGCGAACGTGAACGTCTAATGGTGCGCCTCGACAAGAAGATTTCGATGGTTCCATTGGTTCGAAGGGAATCGCAGGAAATTGCCGGCAAATCGGGGAAGAAGACCGGAGGTTGACCAAATTATCTCTAGATCTAAGAACTTTGACCGACCAATTGAAGGCTTTCCAGACGAAATTTTTGCTCCAAATTTTAAGGGTGGGACGAGCATGAGGAGAGCTTCACGATGGTGTAAGAATTTTTCGGATCGAATGACTTTGACCGGCGGCCGGCGGCGGAGGCAGCGGCGGACTGCGGCAGGGGCGGCGGTTTTCGGTGAAGGTCGGTAGCTGGGAATTCGTCTTATCGAGATGATTCCGGTGGTACTCTCGGATTATCCATAGCCCTCACGGATCGCCGGAAATTCATTTGAATGTTCGATTTGACCGGTTTTTCCCTAGATCTGGAACCTTTGACCACGAAATTGAAGGTCTTCCCGGAGGAATTTTTGCACTGAATTTTAAGGGTAGATTCACCTCGAGGAGATCTATCCGATGATGTAACCGATTTTCCAATTAGAGCACGTTTTCCGACGGCCGACGGCGGAGGTGGCGGTCGGCGGTGGCGGGGGCCGGTGGAGAAGAAGGAGGTTTTTCAAATTTTCAGTCGGAACTCCGCTTGACTTTTTGGGGGGTCCCACAGACGGCGCCAATGAGGTGAATAAGTTTCACCCGGGCTCCTTCAACTCGAACGGCCTCCGTACCTGCAGAACCCAACGCCGGGGGTGGCCCCGGAGTCGGGCCTCCGATGCCTAAGTCAGTGCTCAGATCAAGAGAGAGAGAGTATAGTATGGAATCAATAGAGAATGAGAGAATGAGGTACCTTGGCCCCCTTTTATAGGGGGAGTGTACCTTTTTGGGCCCATGTTGGGCTTGACCCCTATCGTTGGGCTTAGATGTCTTAGTGGACTTATCCTCCAAATGTATCCGCTTTATCCATTAAGTCGGGTCCAGTATATCAAAGTTAAACTTAATTTTACCAAATTTTAAATTTCCACTCCCTTCTGCTATTAGAGCATCAGAATAATTAATCATTTTATTATCAATTAATCTTATTGTAATGGGAGAATATATTCCTAAACTATAAGTTGATTTAAGAATCATTTGTATAGTAGAAACATGTAAGTAAGAGATTTTATATCTTTCAATGTAGAAAGAATTTGTTCTTTACAGATAACAGGAATAACTACATTTCCTTTTGTTTGATCTGTATCTATTGCTTCTTCTCCAGAAATGATTCCAAAGAATATTTCATTCTTTCTAGAAATTAAGTTATTTAATTTCTTTATCAATCCTTCATTTCTGAAGTTATGGTTCTTTTTTAAGTCATGATCTGCTATTCCTAATTTATTTGCATCTATCAGGGCTTCAATTAAATAGCCTGATTTTTCGTGTTTTGCGTAATAATCTAAAAGATTATTTTCTCTATCCATTAATATAATATTTTAGTATTTTCGTCTGATACCAGGCTCTGATACCATTTTAGTTTTCGTTTTACTTTTTGCTGCTGCTTTTAACTTCGGGTTTATATCCAATTTTGCAGAGATTCCTAGATATTAAATCTTAGTTTCTTCAATTTTTTCTTTATACTTTTCAGATAATTAACTTGTCCTTCTATTTCTGAAAAACTATCTCCATAGTAATTATCTCTTGTAGAATGCTTTTTATAATAATTTTTCTTGAGTGTAATTCCATATATAAGGTACTCTAGATTTTGTAAAAGATCTTCTCTAGCTTTTTCAAATAAATTTGTTTCATTTTTTCTTATGTTACCATAGGTATCTAAACTTATGGAACTAGCATTTAATCTTTCATTAATAATGTCAAATTCTTCTTTCATCTTTTAAAAGTTAAAACAATCTTTAAAGAAATTGTTTTCTCTTTTTCTCCCATTTTATTTGAAACTATGATTTATGAGGAATACTCATGAGAAAGATGAGATTCTGCTACGATGAATCCATTTTTTACAAACCTCAAATTCTGGGGTAGTAATGGATTTTCATTTTGGACTAGTTGGAGGCTATAAGCCATTCTTTCGATATCCGAAGCAAGCAGATTTTTATCGCAAGTTTGAATCAAAGTTCGATACTTAGTTTTCAACTTTTGAATAGTTGATTCTAAAATATATTCCCATGAAATAGCAGGCATTATATATTCTTTATATACAGAGTTTTTCTAAGTTTGATATAACTTTGGCTAACTCCATTTCTCTAGTTACAAGTGATGAGTGAATATCATTGTAATAGTTATCTTTTGTTCTTTGCTTATTATTTCTAGTAGTCTATCTTTGAATACCATTTTCTAAAACTTTTAGTTTCTCTAAAATTTCTAGCTTAATGAACTTTAAAAGATTATTTTCTAATCTTCTTAATTCTTCATATTTATCTAACCTTATGGGTAATTGCATGCAATTTTCAATGTTATTAAAAACATTATTAAAAAGTTCTGAGTTCATACCTTTCTTCTGGTTTTGAATTCTTTTAGTGTGTTTGAGATGATTGGTCCACCAAAGCTTCCTGCTTCTATTCTTCAAATTCCAAACATTGTGCTCCAAATCGCCTTACAGCCCTTCTCTGTGGGTCTTACTCCGACAAGCAATTGTGTCTCCAGGAATCTCCAGAGAAATTTAGCCTAAGCTTTTTGGTTTGATTATTTCTTGAAGTTTAGTAGCTTCTAAGTGTTTGAAGCTTAATGCTTTCTGAAATAAAGATTTTGACTAAAGGAAAATTTTTATTGAATATTCAAGAAGTTTACAGAAAATGATACTGAAGAAAGATATAATCTGATTCGAGATGCCTTACATTCTCCAATGGCATCCCTCTATATAGGAAATAGAAATGCGTGAATTATTGGGGTTCGACACAAGTTGCCGTCTCACCAAACGCATTGTGAAAAGAGAAAGAAAAAACAAAAACTCTTCACATGAGTTTGTCTGCTATTATTACATTGTGGAGCCGAAACTCCTCCACATGAGGTTGTCTACTACATTATTAAATCGTGGTAGGAACTTAAATTTTTAAATATCACATGGCAGTAGTTGGCAGGTCTTCTTGGCAGCTGGCATGCTTAAGTTTTCTTCTTTTTCCAATGTGGTAGGATCCTTCACATGGCTCTCTTTTTGCTTGCCCGGTTCCCTTTTGTCTTTTGTGTCGGCAACTTTCTTCTTCTTCTTCTGGTGCTTTTCTTTCTACTCGTTGACTGTAAGAACAATGGACTGCACCATTTGCTTAGTTGCTTCTGTGGCATGAATTTTAAGAATGAGATTATCCTGCCAATTCTGGACTATGGCCAAGTCTTGTTTGTCGATTTTCTTGTTGAAATTACTAACCAGAAGTATATTCGGGCTGCAATAATTTACTTTTATTTGGCTTGATGAATTTATTTTCTCTAGCGTTTTCAAGATAAAATAAATTCTATCTGCTCTTTCTAATTTCAGCTCTTCCTCTGTCAATGGAGGTTTTTCTTGTACCAGTGGTACTGGTAGTTTCACTTCTCCAGATACCCCCACATGAATATAGTGGTATGCTGGATATTGTTCTTCATTGTTCCAGTCTGGAATTGAACTCCAGACCTTGACAAAGATTGATTTGTTGTTTTCACGGATTCTGCATTTTTCCATGTACAAAGCGATCGCTTGTTTGATTTTTGGAAAATATGAAAACTCTTGTAAACTGTTCTCTGGGTAGAGGGTATCAATGAATCCTACTAGGAAGAAGTCTCTTGTTATTTCAGGTGTACTCCTGGTAGCAGAATGTCTTTGATCTGTTTTTTTCTGCTGATAGGAATATATCCTTGTTCTTGTACTCGCGTTTACTTCTTCATATAACGTGAGCCATTCTTCTTTGGTTATAGTAGTTTTGATTAACTTACTATCCAGTTGCTGTATTTTGAATTCATCAAATTTTATGAATGGATTTTTCAAATGATGCTCTTTAAGAATACCAGTGTTACGAAATACTGGTACTCTCTCAGAGATTTTGTTTTTTAGCTTTTCAAAGATCATTCTTGCTTCAAATTCAGTTTTTGCCGTATGATAGTATTCTGGTGGCAATCTTTTATTTTCTCAAAGCTATTATAGACTCCAGTTTTTGGTCCGGTGTGTACTGTGTACCAATTAGGTGCCCTTTCGTCTTCGATAAAGGTTGATTGGGTCTGTTGATCTTTTACCAAAGCATCTTTGTATTCGGTTGTGGTTTTGGCTTCGTTTTTGCTATCAGACTCTGAAAGTCTTCCCTTCTCTGTCTGATTTTTCAACCGTATTATCTTCAATTTTTTCTTTAAGATTTCCAATTCATGTTCCTTTTGCATGATTTCCAATTTGAGTTCTTCAACTTGAAGATCCATTCTGGTCCTTTTTACTTTTGATTTTGCAATTTTTTGATGATCTTGTTCGAGTAACTGCTTCTTCAATCAAATACCTGCAAATTCCCTTGTTAGACAATAAGCAAGATAGTTTTTATCACCTTTTATGTGTTCAACATCAAATTGATAGTGTTTTAGGTGTAATTGCCACCTAATCAATCTACCTTGTTTGTAAGCTCCTTTAAATTCATTTCTAATAAAATAACTGAAATTTTTATTATCAGTTCTTACTAAAAACTTATTAGAGATAAGATATAACTTGAATTTTTGAATGCATCGTAAGACTGCTAGCCATTCTTTTTTCATTACTATGATAATTCTTTTCAGCATCTTTAAAAGTCCCTGAAGTATATCCACACAACTTTTCTTCAGTAGAGTCTGCTGGTTTTGCTTTTAAGACTGCACTCCAGTGAGAGTCGGAGGCATCTATTTTAAAATCATTTTATCATTTTCTTGAGGATGATATAATGTGGGTAGAATTTTGAGTTTTTTCTGTATTTTTTCTACGTATGTTGTATCACTTGGTTACCAAGTAAAAATGACATCCTTTTTCAATTTTGCTTGTAAAGGCTTACGTATTGCTGCTAAATTGGCTATGTAGCCGTCTACATAATTTAAGATTCCAAGAAATCTGTGTAGTTGCTTTTTATTTCCTATTTCTGAGGGAAATTCAGAAATTTTTGTCATGATATGCGGTTGCATAGTTAAACTTCCATTTTCAATTTCAAGTCCTAAGAAATTAATCTTAGTTTGAGCAATTTTAGCCTTTTTCTCAGAGAGAATTATTCCCTCTTTAAGACATTGTTCTAGAACTTGTATAACATGTTTATAATGTTCTTGTTCGGTTTTGCTGAAGACAATTATGTCATCAACATATACCGTGCAAATTTTACTAAATTCTTTCCTCAGGTCTTTTAAACATAGAGCATTGTCAATTCTCCTTTGGAATAATCCAGGAGCTTGTTTTAACCCAAAAGGAACAATGTTCCATTCAAACTGTCCATTTGGGCAACTGAATGCTGTTAACTTTCTGCTTTCTTCTTTCAGAGGGACTTGCCAGAATCCACTCTTACAGTCGAACGTACTAAACCATTTCATATTTTTAATTAAATAAAATAATTCTTCTTTCTTAGGTAAAAAATACCCATCCATTTCTGTATTATCATTTAATTTTTTTATAGTTAATAACCATACGTCTTTTTTGTCTTTTTTTTTTCAACCTCATTTTCTACTAGAAAAGCTAGACTACTATGTGGAGATTTACTAGGCCGAACTAAATTCATTTTTATTAATTCTTCAGTCTGTATGTTAAACTCTTCTCTATCTCGAGGAGTATAGCACATTGGTTTAACTCTTATAACCTTTAAAGGGTCAATTTATTTTATTTCAGCATGTAAAGCTGGGTTTTTTATGCTTTTATTAAGCATTTTATCTAACGGATTTTCACTCGTTATTTTATTTAATGCTCTTTGACAGTCTTCTAAAGACAACATATAAAGCATTTGATGTTTAAATATTAAGGTATCCATTATTCTTTTACATTGCATGGTTTGAATAAAAACTCTTTCTGGATTTTTAGTTTCATTTGTTATTGCAATGTTTTTCTTTTTTATTTCAGTAACCTCACCACGTTTTCGTAGTTTGGAGTTATTTTTCATAAATTCCTTAGATGCAAAGCTATAAGCTTTCTGCACTATTGTTATAAAAACTGGTACTTCATTTAAATGTAACACTGGACAAATGATTTATATAATTTTAAGAAGTTATTACCTATTAAAATGTCTACTCCCGTATCTTGTTGGTATATAGTAGGAACTATAAATTTTTCTCCTGCTATTAAAAATGTGACATTATAAGCCACTTTTTCTAAAGTAATTACTTGTTTATTTGTAACTCGTGCAGTTATTTTTTGTTTAGCATTTTTCCATTTTTCAATAGGCAATACAAAAGGATGTGCAACACAAATGCTTGCACCTGTATCTATATATCCATGAAGATGATATAGTTTATACCCAGAGAATTTAAAACCCACCTTGATATAGGTACTACTAGGGTTAGTTATATTTAACAATTGTTCCATTCTTCAGAACTATCATCAGTGCAACT
Source organism: Striga hermonthica (assembly GCA_902706635.1). Taxonomy (NCBI): domain Eukaryota; kingdom Viridiplantae; phylum Streptophyta; class Magnoliopsida; order Lamiales; family Orobanchaceae; genus Striga; species Striga hermonthica. Next base: position 1,066,825 of record CACSLK010027801.1, read on the forward strand.
TTCCCATTCAGAGTTTGGTTTGGAATAGAATTGTTTATATTCTATTTCAAATTTTAATTTATATTCTGAATCATTAAACTCATTTTCAGATTTAATTGGTTCAAAGTTGAATTTTTGCATTGCATAAAGCATATTAACTTTATCTTTACTTTCTTTCATTTTAGAACATTCATTTGCATAATGACCTTCTTCTTGACATAACCAACATTTGCAGTTAGTTTTTCCCTTTGGACAATATTTTTCTTTTCTTTCAATTCTTCTTCTATATCTGGGTTTATTCATTTTATGATTCTCTTTTTTGTATTTCCTATATTTAGGAATATACCTTTTATACTTTTTAAACTTCTGGTATTTTAGTTTCCTAGAATGCCTCTCTTTTTTAGTTCTACACCCCCATTTATTAGGTATTTCTAATAGTTGAGGATCACAACATGGTTTGTTTTGATAGTATACAAGAGTCCCTCTTAATTGAGTGTCTTTACATCTATCTCCTATGATTTCTTTATAAAGATTTACTCTTCCTGCAAAACCTTCTGTAATATGATCAGGTTTATTAGACCATTTTTTGTTCATTTCAAAAGCCCATAATGGTGGCAGCTTATTGAAGTATTTTTCAGCATATGCTGGTCTATCTTCTTGTTTTAACAAGTAATACCATTTTTCATATTCACATGTAAAATTTTTCCAATAACAAATGCCACATATTTGAATATTATCAAGTATGAACTTTGCTTTTTTCTGTCTCTCTTCCAACACTACATTTGTGTTATCTAATTCTCTGACTCCTACAAACTCATTAACTAGTAGTTTAGCTAAAGCATTTAGATATTCTATGTTATCTTCTGGTTTATTCCAAAGAGCATCAAGGCTTGGAACATATGGGTTTGAATCCCACCAGTTTCTAACATTTTCCTTCATATGAAGTTCCAAATATGTTTTTAATGTTCTTAGATCTTCAAATGCTTCTCTATTAGTTTGTATTATTACTAGCATATAATTATGCCAGCCTTTTATTGTTTCAACTGGTTTTGTCAAACAATCTAGATTGAGTACGTTATCACTATGACTATTAGAATTATCTCTAGGAATAACTTCCTTCGGAATATAATTCTTTGTTTTATTTTTCTTGTAAGGTTTTGCCTTACTTCGATTCATATTCATCATTCCTGAAATATTTATTTCTGGAAATATTTTTTCTTCATCAGATACACCAAAGTACCTATCTGCATTTGGATTATAGAACTCATCGTTTATGTATTCTTCTGGAGTCATAAACTCATGAGTGTCTTGATAATTGCTTGGTCCTGGAGGAATATCCTTAAGATCTTCTTCAATTTTAACATTCATACGATCTTTTGGTTCTAGATTTTCACTTTCTGAACTAGAGTCGCTGTAATTTCCAACAAATTCTTTTAAGGATAATATATTCTGATGTTTGTCTAATAGAGACTGAATATCAGTTTCACTTTGAATAGAATCAGTGTCACTATTCATTTTTCTCCTGGTAATCTTTTTCTTCCATTTTTAAACAGATTACTAAGATCTCATTCATTCGGTGGTCTATATGTTGGTATAGACTTCTTTTCTTTAACATTCGTAAAATTCTTTCTATTTCTAATAATTTAATGTCTCGGTTATTAGAATCAGACTGTTGTATATTTTGCTCTATTCTTAGAACAACTTCTTTTATTTCACTAACTATTGTTAGTATTTGTTGTACATTTCCTTCGTCAGGACTTTTAGACATTTAATCCTAATTCTTTTCCAATTTGATTTACAAATAAAATTACTTTGCTTAAATTTTCCATTAATGGTTCAATTTTTAGATTTTTCTCGTCTAATTTTATTAAAGTTTCTTCTACCCTATTTACGTTTATTCTATTAATATTTTCATAAATTTTGTCAGCTTTTGTTGCGATATCAAGAATTTTTGATAGTAAAGTATCAAGAAATTCGATATTTCTGCTCGTTTTTTCAAGTCTTTCAAGAATTAATTCTTGATTATTTCGGACTTTTTCAATATTTTCCCAAAGAGGAGTATTATTTATTCTACTATTTCTCAAATATTTGAAATTTGAACATTTTTAGCTTATTTTTGATGATTTTTTTCTTTAAAAATAATATTAAGGGTATAGATGTCTTTTACTTATCAGAAATGGCTAGATTTCATTTTTATTATAAAAAGGGCTAGATTTTATTTTTGTTTTTGGGTAAGTGCTATAAAAGGGCATTAACACTAAAGTTTTTTGCTTACAAATAGATTAAATTGGTTCTGGCTATATGTGTACATGTCTACTAGTATTTAAATATGACAGAAAAGTCAAGTTTTGGATTATTACTGGAGCATTATGAGATCTTTTTTATTGTCTTTTTTTTTTTT